>VZRH01003064.1:562370-589249 GCA_013397555.1 Urocynchramus pylzowi
AAAAAAAAAAGGAAATATGTTGCAACAAAGCAGGAAGGCTTTCCCCTATAGTATCATTTTTTAAAGAGAATTGAAGACTTTACTGTGTTCAAAAAACCTGCACAGATATAATTCTGTGAGTAGTGGCATTCCCACTAGGAAAGTTTGTTGTTGGTAAAAGAAAAGAAAAAGGTATTTTTGCTGTTGTTTGGTATTGATTTGTCAGCTAAGTAAACTCCTTCAATAAACCTATTAGCAATGCCAGAGTGATCTTTTACTTTGGAGCACAGGCAAAAATTGGCAGTGGGTTTTGCAGTTTTAGCTGGTGACCCCAGCCTACAAATCTTTGTTGTGGGCTCTGTCCTTCTCAGGCCATGAAAACAGAATAAGCAGGTTTGTCCATTGGCTGTGAGTCCCTAGATGTTTTAAATTTCAGAGGGGAAGGATCCTTTGGGGAGCATTTCCTCAACATTTTCCTTTCCACAGGGAGTTTTTCTGCCCTGCTGTGTGAGCATTGCCTCTTGAATAACCCTGATCACTTCAGTGATAGCACATCAGGCATCTTTGTCCTGAAAAAGACAACACCTACCTGTTTCAAAAGCAGCTTTTGGAGCTTGTGAAAGCAGTCTGGCTCTGCTCAGGTGGATCCAGCTCAGTGCAGTATTCCCAGTGCTCCTGAATTCCCACCTCATTCCCTGGCACTGACAGGAGGCCACTGCTGTTCTGCACACACATGGAAAAGGGTTGTGGAAAATATCTTGGCAAATATCTTCATGGTTCATGAAGGTCTGTTGTTGTATACCTGGAACATTAAAAATTAGGAATAATTATTTGTCACATACAATTAATTCTGTGCTCCTGTGGCCACAACAATCAGCTTTCTGCTGATTTGCTCTTGGGTTCCTGTGTGACTGACATGTGCCACTCCTTTGAAAGCACACATGACACGTTTTGCTCCTAGAGAAGTGGCCAAAGCACATAACCCTGTTTTTGGGGTGATTTTTCATGCCAGTCTGTGGATAAGGAAGTGTTTCCATGAGGGATGTGGGGTGGAATAAGCAGGAAGGGAACCGTGCACTCAGTTGTGTGATCCCCACCGTGTATTTGCTAAGGGATGCAGTGGGTCAACAGCAATTCCTGTTTCTGTGTTTAATGTTTCTATTCTATTATATTCACACACTGGAATATAGTATATAGTATATAACATAGTGGGGTCAAGGCCTCTGTCCCTCTGGGGCAGGCTAGAGAGCTTTTTAATGCTGGGGCATTAGGGAATGAGTCCCTCTGACAGATTAACTCACCCCAGAGCTCTGATCTCTTCGTGATGAGATCACCTCAGACCTGGATTCCTGCATGATGGAAGGGCTCTGTGCATAGAAATGGGTAATTCCATCTGCTTTTGGAATACTTATAAAAAACATTGTGTTGGAAAACGTGGAACCTGTCTGGTTTTAGTTGAATATTTGCTCTGGATCCTGAAGATACTTTTAAACTTAGGAAGAGCAGAACTGGTCCCTTAAAATTGTTTTCCACTGCCTAAAAAATGTCAGGTCGGGTACTATATTCTTGTTTTCAGATTTTTGACTTTTTTTTATTAAGATTACATCTGTTACTAAGATTATTACATCTATTATTAAGATTACTAGCATCCTAAGCAAAGTCTTCCATCAAATCCCTTGAGAATGTATGGGGTTTTTTTCTCTTAGCATGATATTGTCTTTTATGGAAGATGAAATTCCTGTGACCAATCCCATGTGTTAAGGAGTGAGAACTAGGAGACAGTTACTGGTCTGATACACAAAAAATGCATTAAGTTTGGACATAACCTGCAGGAAGGAGGTGACTCATCTTTAGTCACCTTGTTTTGAACTTACTCAATATTGCAAAGTATTGCACACAAGCTGGTGTCTGGAGACACTCAGGGGGAGCAGCAACTTTGAATTCTGGATTTCCTGTGATTTCCTGTCATTGGAGGGTTTTAGCCCAACCACTTACGTTATTTTAATGGAGACATTTCTATCTAATGTCCTTTGTTTCTTTTGAAACCATTAAAAAAAAAACAAACAGAAAGGGGGTCATATTAATAATGTATTATGCCTGAGACTTCATCAAATATGATCAATGTTAATGGGATCATTGAGACTCCTCTCTAGAGATCAGATTTACTCTTTAGAGCTGCTGCAGATCATGTTTTCCCTGAACACTAAATATGAAGCATAGTACACAATGGTTTGCTGGTGTTACCAGTGTCAATGGTGTTTTATCAGCCAGTTCATTGACATTAGAGACTGGGCAATCCAATGTCATCTTTTCCCTATTAATTTAAAAGAAAAAAAAAAAAAAAAAACCACAAAAAGAGCCACCAAACCAAACAAACAAATCTCTTATAATTTTTTCTTAATTTTTTTAAGCCAGACATCATCATATGCATCTATTAAATGTTAAAATGGCGTTTCAAGGTAAAAAATAAAAGTTCAAAGGAATTCTGGTTGCAGATTTTACAATCCTCTGCGTTGTTAATTAGCACAGCTTCATAAAAAGTCAGCAAACATTATACAAGCCCATGGAAGCTAATTCTGATGCAGCCACACTATATCATGACTTTTACAAGACAGAGATTTGTCTCTGCTGAACGGCTGCAGTGTGATAAGATTTTATGAATTCACACTGGAAGTCAACATGAATGAGTAAAGAAGTTTTGAATGCTCAGCTTAGAACACAGGGCTCAGAGCAGATGCCTTTTTCATGGTTTCAGTGCCTTTTTCATGGTTTCAGTGCCTTTTTCATGGTTTCAGTGCAATACCTGTGTGTCTCTTCCTTGGCATTGTTAAAGAGCTTTTCAACCTCGTTGAAAAAATTTCATTTTTCAAACTGGGGAGTATAGCATGAGTAACTGCACATATAATAATCAGCTTTGAATTAAGAATGAAGTAGAAATATCATTTAATCACCCAAGGTGTCTTTGCTAGGAGTAGCCATCAGTTATCCTTCCGTGGTCCATCTATCACTTGGCTGGTGGAACCTGCCCTGCTTTGTGCAGGGCTGTCTTTAGGTGTGGCTGAGCCTGCTCTGAGATTTCAGGGATTTTTCGTGGTGTCCAAAGCCTGTAAGGAGTGGGAGAGGAAGCAGGGAGTGCCCACATCACAGCAGCACAGAGCTTGGAAGCACCTCCTGCCAGCCTGCAGGAGAGCCCATTGCGCTGAGATTTGTTGAATTTCGAGGAGTGTTTCCTTCTGGTGACAGAAATCTGCCAGCAGCCTTCAGAGAGGCTCCCTGCAGGTCTGAGCAAGCCCCTGGGGTGTGCCTGGGGTGTGAGTGTGCAGAGCAGCCCTGCAAAGGACCCAAACACATCCAAGACCACTGTTCTCCTCCTGTTCACCACATTCAGGAAACAGAAAATAGCTTTATGGCCAAATGTCTTTATGATATAGAAAAACCCCCAAAGTTTATATTCATCTTTCAGTGTTGCAGCAGTTTAGAGGTTTTTGAAGCTGAGTCTTATTTCATGCCCATCTCTTTTAATGAGGGCAGGTTTTTTTTTCAGGGCTGGGCTGGTTTAGCAGCTGAGGCAGCACAGCTGAGCAGCACTGAGCAGCTTCCATTTGCAATGAGGCTGTTGACAAAAGTTTCAGGGAATTGAAATGAAGTCTGAAATATCCTTCCTGCCTTCACCAGGATGTTTGGAAGCCCTAGGGTGCTCCAGACTGTGAAAGGTTTGTAATTAAAGGCTCACCTTCTGTATACTAATGAAAGGCTCAGAACTCCAGCTTTTAACATTGAGGGGATTGCTGCATCCTGCATTTTTCACTTTGAGGTTTTTAGGAAGACTGACTGTGTCAGAGGACATATCCAGTGAGCTGTGCTGAGGAGGTGACAGCACTGTTGAAACAATTAAATCAGGGTTTGAATGTGTGCTGGGCAGAGCTCTTCCACTGCACAGCTACAGCCTGGCAGTGCAGCTGGGAGATACTGGTACAGATGGCTGGTACTGGTGGTACTGGTGCAGCTCTGTGGTGCTGGTATCTCTTTGGGGTACCTAAAAACCAATGCCAGACAGAACAAAGGGATTAAAAACCAGTTATATTTATTGAAGAGGTACATTTAGGTACATTTAGGACATTTAGACAAAGCCCCCCAGGGGCTACACCCAAAAAATGGATAATGGTTCATGGGTTTTCACACTTTTATAAGTTTGGTCCGTTTGCATACTGGGGGCTAATCTTCCAGTTACAGCTTCAGGTAATGAAATAATTTACCCCAAGTTTGCTACCCCCCCAACTCACTTTCATTTTATATTTCTCAGAGCTTGAGGCAGTGAGGTGTCCTTGATTGCCAGGCCTGGAGAGGAATTGTTGTGTCTGCCCAAAATGTGAAGGCAGCAGTTAATACTCTATATGGAGTTTAGAGTTATTCACTAAAGAACATCAGGATTACAAATATATGAAAAATATAAAAGCTGAAATCCTAAGGCATCAGTACAGATGGGTGGTACTGGTAGAGCTCTGTGGTTCTGGGCAGCTTCCTCTGCTCCTGCCAGGCCTGCAGAGGTGGTTCCTGAGCATGGCCATTCCTGTCCTGTCTGCAAATGTCATGTCCCTCTCCTGAGTGAGAATTAGGAGAGGACTGAACAACACTTCTTTAAACATGAACTGGTACAATCCCTCTGTGTTCCCGTGAAATGACTCTTCCCTCACTGGATTTTTTGATTTTTCTGCAGGATTTGATAATAGTCAAAGAAAGTATCATATAGAACCTCTGTGTCCTATATGTCAATGTTGGGGATTTGATAAAAGCCCTCTCCAAAGTTTTTGTTTTGGCTGTTTTTATGTAAAGAAAAAAAAAATAGATGAGTCAGGTAAAGAGAATTTAACTGGGTGTCAGTCAGCTTCATCTGGTTATAATCTTTACAGGTTTGTTATGCACTGTTTTGAAATTTCTAGCTTTATTTTATCTTGACTTGCAATATACCAAAATAGAATGTTTCACCACTAAAAAATAACTCTGGATACAGACAATATCCAATCCACCCCTAATACCAGAACTGTTTTCACTTATCAGACACAGATATTAACAGATGTCAAAAAAAAAAAAATCAATAACTCAGCACATTTTTCTAGATTCTGTTTGTAAACTCTTGTACAAGGACTGTTGTTTCAAGAGGCACAGTTTCTGAAGAAAGGAACTAAAGAAAATTAAAGGCTAAAAGAAAATAACTATGGGAATTACTGTTTTGGTTGGAACATCCATATGTCACACTCTCAGGTGCTGTGGTGTCTTGTCTTTTTGAATTTCTCATCAATGCACAATTTGAATTTGTTCTAAAGGCAACAAAATTGCTGCCCTGTAGAAAACCCTTTCTCACGGACAGCTGCATTCCAGTATTTTCTTGTACATCCCTGTGTGGAGATGGAATCCATCCATATTTGAGGAAAAAAGGGGTGGATGACATATTTTCCCTTAAGTGCCTGTAGGTGTTATGAATTTGCCTCTCATTTTTTTTTTGCTGCCTACAATAAATAGTCGGGCATATGATAGGAAATAATTTATTTTAACTAAATAAATGAAGCAAGGTGCTTCTTCTTAACAATAAAAAAAACCCTGAAGATCCTGTGTCTCACTGTCCTGCTGCTGGGTGCTGTGGAGAGGAATGTCACCCCTGACTCAGGATAAATTACACAACTTTACTGTATCCCAGATTTAACAGCTCCTTGAAAGATACATCAAACAATTCACACTATGCATGGGAGGAACAGCAATTCATCTGAAGGTGGCAAATCTGAGACGTGACAGGTATTAAAAAGGAAAGGCAAAGTGCAGAGCCACATTTTTATTCTGCTGCCTTTCCACACAGGTCATGAGAGGCAGTCCGTTCATTCCCTCAGTACACCACCAAGTTAAATATATTCACAACCACTTCCAAAGCCACTCTTTCTCCCTTTTAATTTTATGTCAATCAGCCATCGCTGAGATAGTCTAAATCCTCTCAAAAGCAAGGGTTCATCTAAATTAAAATGCACTGTGTATTGGCTGTGGGAGTGTGTCAAACTCTCCTGGTGTGGACAGCACTGTAAATAGGTGTATTCCTGGAGCAGGTGCCTTCCCTAGCCCCAATCTCTGCAGCAGCACTGGCTTCACAAAGCAGGGATCCAAATCCTCTTTCATTTGTATTAATAAAAAAAAAAAAAAAAGGGGGAGGGGAGAGAATATGACCGTGCAAGTTAATGGAGTTAATTACATTCATATCAGTTAGATGCAGGGGAATGAAAAGGACAATTTGTGTAAGCAGAGAATTAGCTCTGGTATTTTCCCAATAACATCAGCAGTCTGAAGATAAAGGAGCACATAAATCCATCCTACTGAACTCTCACTTTTCAGGGAGAGCATACAGAATGAGGCAGGATGGTGGGCAGGACAAGGAAAAGGACTCAAATGTGACCAGGCTTAGGGAATCTACCAGTGTCAAGGGAGGAAAAGTCTGTAGGGATCTAAATAATGTGGTCATCTTATCAGGAACTCCTGAACACTTCCTTAAGGCTCAAGCATGAAGCAGCTCCTGGCACTTTTCAGTAATTAAAGGCCCTGCAAGAAACCTGGAGAGGGACATTTTACAAAGTCATGCAGTGAAAGGACAAGGCATGTTGCCTTTAAAGGGAAAGTGAGATTTAGATTAGATATTACAAAATAAATGATTCCCTGTGAAGGTGGGGAGGCCCTGGCACAGGTGCCCAGAGCAGCTGTGGCTGCCCCTGGATCCCTGGCAGTGCCCAAGGCCAGGCTGGACAGGGCTTGGAGCAGCCTGGGACAGTGGAAGGTGTCCCTGCTATGGCAGGGGTGGAACCAGGTACTTAAGGTCCCTTCCAACCCAAATCATTCTAAGAATTTATGATTTTTGTACTCCCTTTCTTACAATCACAATCTAACTATTGGATTTGCCAATTCAGGGCTTGAGAGAATCAACAAACTGTGGAAAGCTTTTCTTTCCTGAATCAAAGCCAGGAAATTCTAGAATCTAAGAAAAGACTTCTTCCCTGTGAGAATCCAAGATTGTTTCAGTAGGGCTAAAAGAGCATTTCCCTTGTGTCCAAGAGAGACAGAACCACCTCAGCCCTGGCTTTAACCTTTTAGCCTTCATTTGGAACAAGACCTGTAAATCAAAAATTTAGAAGGGAATAATTACTCTCACTGAAGGCAATCATATGAGACTTGTAAAGGAATTTTCCTAACACTATAAATTACATCAGATATTATTACCTCAGAACACAGTCCAGGAAGAACTTTTCAGAAAGAATCAAAACTAATTTATAAAGTAATTAGAATTACAGTTGAGAATTAAATCAGTGCTTGAGGTCCTCCATGATTCCAATATCCTTCTCTTATTTTTTTTTTTTTTGCATAATATTAAAGTTAGTCTTTCCTTAAATTTGTCTGTCCAAATGAAAGAAAGAATCCAATAGATTAATCCTTCTTTCTGTCTTCTTTCTCTTCATGTTCCTTCAGAGGCTTCAGGGGGTCACAGCAGATGCCCAGCCTGGGTGTTGTGCTGCCCGTGGTGTTGGTGATGTTGTGGTGGCCCCTTTACCAGCTCCAGGCAATCCAAACCCTCCTCACTCCTTCAGCATGAGTGAAACTCATCTAAACTCGTTTTACACTGAACAATTTCCCGAATTCTCAGTTCCAAAATCATTAATCAGGACTTACAAGGCTGAGATCTTATTGTTAAGGAAAGTTATTAATTTCAGGGGTACCACTCCATGCTTCAACCCACGCTGTCGGATGCTCAGACACCAAAAGACGCTTGGAAATTCTATTTTAACTGGGTGTTTAATACCTTCCAAGCCATCAGTGCCTTTGATTCCCAGGGCTGTGTGATCAGCACCTTTGAACAGCACACAATGCCTTCTATTTCTGATGTAAAAAGTGTTCGAATGGGAGCAAATTGCTCTTGCTGTTTTTGCATAGGGTTCATTATTTCCTTGCTTGCCCCCCTTTCATCCCTCACACAGCCAGAGGGGATGAAAGGAACGGTGAGTGGCATCTCGTGGTGCTCAGCTTTGCCACACAAACTGGAGCTTTGGGAATGTCAGTGCCCAAATGCTGGCAGCCTCCCACCCCAAGGGAGGAAGGATTCCATTGTCTGGGACTGCTGGTAAATCTGGGACTTGCAGCTGGACCTTGGTGCTGCTGCTGCTGCCCCTGGGCCAGCCCTGGCTTCTACAACCCACTGTGCTTTGGGAACTGGAGGTGGTTCGTGGTCCTGCAAGGCTGGAACAGATGGGGGCAGCTCTCTCTGGATGATATTGGCCACTGTTTTTAGAAATATTCACTGTTCATGTGCGAGTGAAATAGGACAGGAGGAATCATGCTAAATGAAATCAGTTTGTGTTGATGGTTCAGTTCCCATTTTAATTGTAAAATAGAACACAGTAGAGTTGTCTTAAGGAACTTTACAAATGTGTTGTCAGTGGTAAATTTCCATAATTCAACAAAAAGCAACCTGTTTCTGACAGAGCCATTTAGACAGAACTATGGTGCTCTAATCTACATCTTACAGATAATTTCAATCCTCGTTCTAAGTGTTAATGGCTGGAGGCTTCTCAGAGGCAGAATGACCAGGCTGGTAAGAGATTCTGCAAAATCACCCCAGCCTCAGTCACCCACAAACTCCAGTGCAGAGTCCCTAACAAATAATTTAGAGGGAGGGAGAACACACTCTGGGTTACATAAACAAGTAATATAGGATCTAAAACAATCCTGGAGTATTTCTAATACATTGTATTTAGGATTTTGACAATACTTCTGTGATAGCAGGTTGGTGAAGCTCAGTTACTGACATGAATCTGTGCTATTTTCATTGTCTTTTACATCAGCATTATCTCTTTTCTGGTTTACAGTGGAGTTTAGCCTGACTTTGATAATGAGCAGAGCCATTTGTTTATCCTTAAAAGAATGCTTACGTTCAGAACTAAAACTGGTCAATAATGCTGCGTTAGAAGTGCAAAGCTTTTGCTTTGTTTTTGTTATGTGAGGGGGTTTTTGTTAGTGGTTTTTAGGGTTTGTTTTTTTGCATGAAATGTTTTCCACAGCACTGTTTTTGTAAACCAGCAGCAAATCCAACTGTTGTTTTTAAAACAACCAAGCCATCATGCAGCCTCCATGTACCCTGTTAGGAGATGAACAGAGTCTGGAAAATGCTATATTCTCCATCCAGTGTGTCTAAGGGAATACTTACATTTAAATTTTGTTTCATCCTCTTAGCATGAATTCATGTCATTACCAAATGGTAAACAAAAACAGATGTCAGGCTCACTTTAGAAAAAGTGGTGAGCTTGCAGTTAGATATTGAAGTAAACTACTTCTGAGAGCAGGAGTTTGATATACTCCTGTCCTTCCCTTACAAATGAATATTTTTATGTTGGACATACTTTTAGTGCCCTTAACTCTTCATAGAAGAAGGTAGCCAAAAAGAAAAAAAAAAAAAGAGGTTGGAAATATCAAAGCCATTAGGATGAAGAACTTTGAGAATGTCTGGTTAGTTAAGGGTATTTGTTTATTAAGAAGTGAAGAGAAAAGAACATCTGGCCATTAAAATAAGATGAGCAGGCTATGGAATAAATTTATATAAATAAGCCTAGCTTAAAAAGCAGAACAGTTGTGTGCTTTGCTACTAAACAGATTTCGTGGCAGTACTGCAAACTTGCCAAGATATTAAGTAAATGAAAGCCAGCAATCAAGTCTTTAAGTACATACCTTAATGTCATAAGAGTATTATGGGCTTACAGAGGAGGAAAGCTTATAAAAGCACTGACCTTCATCTGTTCTGTGAAAGACATTCAGGTGAGTGAAAATAGGAGTTTTTACAACGTTATAGACACCAGCTCAGAACAAAAGAAATGTGTGAATGCAAATATGGTAGGAAAAATTTATATTGTGGGTTGTCATTGTTGATGAAGTCGCAATTGAAAGCATTTTGTTGTCTTCTACCAGGAGGTGTGAGGCGTTCTCAGGTACAAAAAGGATTCTGTAAGGGCACAGTCAGTGGAGCACAGTTCATATTTGCAATGGAAATAGCTTTTCTCCCCTTTGACATAAGGGCAAAGTGTTTACCAGTTTAATGGTATTTAACAAAAAAAGCCCCAGCAAAACAAACAAACGTTGTCCTGGATAATTCTTAGGTGGAAAATGAACAGAGCTGTCAATATTTAGTTCATGTCTGCCTCAGCTCCCTGCCTTGGTCGCTGTCCCTCTCTGCTGGTTAACTCCACTCCTGTTCATTGCATTGCTGAGCTCCTTTTGGAATGAAAGAACTTTTTCCCTCAGATGCAAATCCCAGATGGATTTTGGGGAATACTTTGAGCCTCATTTCACTGCCTCAGTCCTGGAGGATCCTTCATGTGCTGACTGCAGCTCCCAGTGCCATTGCACTTCCTGCCTCTCCTTTTTGCCCTAAGATATCATGTTCTGTGTAAATCAACTGTGTTTGAAACAATCACAGTTTGGAGATAAAAACTTGTTTCTCATTATGGAAATGTTTGCCTTAAGGCAACTGGCTCAATGATAAAAACCTCAGACTTTGAATATTCCATATTTACCACCAAAAAATCACCATTGGCTTTGTGGTTTGGTAAATGATCAACAACTAAGAAAAATCTGGAATAATCCAGAGCTAGCAAGTGTTGAAATTAATTACTCTGGTAGAGTACACACAGAAGTGTGCATTGCAATTTTCTTGTTAATTGAGAGAAATGAAGGATGCATTTTAATATGTCAAACTATTTAAATAGTAAAATTTAAAAGCCATGTATTTCAATGTAAAGTGTGGATTCTGTTCATCTCACCTCACTGGGTCTGGGTCTCTGAGTCAGCTGCAATGGCTGTGATTTTGGAGGAAATGAACAGTTGAGTGGAATTAGAAGTAAAGTATATTAATTTATAGAAAACTAATAACATTCAGCTTTCTTGTTCTACTGAGTTCCATAATGCAAATTTATCTATCAAAGAGAAAAATGCAGTGCAATTAAAAAGTGATTAAGAAAGTAAACAAAAACTTGCATTATCAAATTACATCACCATCCCACCAAACATTTAAATTAGTCTTTGAAGGCTCCTCTCAGCTGAAGCCATTCTCAAATTCTAAGTATTTGTGCTAAAAATATAGAACTGAAAATAAGTGGGTCCTTTCAAACCATCAGGTCTTGCTGTAACATATAATTCAGTATTTCTGAATTAACTGTATCTCCTGTGGAATTTTGCAGTAGGATTTTCTAAATGATGCTGTTTCTTTAGAAATTGTAATTTAGCAGATGATCATGAAAAGGACAATTATTCTGGTAGTTCTTCACATTATCTGTGAACTAAAGATACTTCAGGTCAGTTTTCGAGGAACCAGCTTCAGAGCCAGAGGCTGAGAGCCAGGAATATTTTTATATATATATATAAATAAACATATCATAGAGCACAATTCAAAATTTATAGAATATCGGAATATATGGCAAAAGGCAACACTAAGTATTGGTTTTCATTATGGGCTTGGGCTTCCTTGTCTCAGCTGTTGCAGCCACACAGAATCATTGATTGTCTTATCTTGGACAACTGCTTCAGTCATTAATTCTTTTCCATTGTATGGGAGTGCAATTTTTATGTTTAAATTTGATTTTCACACAGCTCTGGTAGTCAGGAATAAAGGTTTAGGTAATAATACACTGGAGCACAACCAAGTTACTCCAAAAATCTGTCCTCAGTTGCAACTGGGTTATTTCCCAGGCTGTATTTGGGGTAGGTCAGGTGTCAGGGTTTGAAGCCTCATCCAAAGGGCACTGAAATCAAGAATATTTTTGCTCATGAGTACAGGGTGGCTTTGATCAGGTCCTGTGGATTTATAGTGCTCTAATTACAAATAGTCTAGAAATTATTTATTCAGAATATTTAGAGACAATTCTTTAGTATCACTGTGCCCAAAGAGATGAACAAATGGAAGGCAGAGATTTCAAGTCTCTCTTCTGCATGGATGAGCAGACAAGCAGGGTGGGAGTAGCCCTGGGATGGAGTTTCCAGGCTGTGATAGTATCACCAAACTCCATCTGACGTTTGAACATGATTTATCTCATGTCCTTTTGCTCTCTGCTGGTGTCTGTGTGGAGGGGAGCTGAAGGGTCCTTCTGTATTTTTGGGGGGAGTGTTTCACCCTAACAACATTGTGGACCAGAGTGTTATCCAGTGGTGGGAAAGAACAAGATAACACCTTTTTGGCACAAAGTGAGACAGACAAAGACAAACTGCTGGAGATGCTCACTCTTTGTAAACCAGAACTTTGCCCAGTAGAAAAAAACAGTCTCTGGTGCTCATATTTTGCCATTAAATGCATTACAGGATCTTTGGGCAAGCGTGTCATGGCTTATCTCAGGTCCCATGTGCTGTGATCTTTGTCATCCCTTTACCTTCTCCTGGTTTTCTACTCTCCTTGTTCCCTTCTTTCTGCTTAGTTGAAACCCCACTCTGGCTGATGCTGGCTGAAGTGCTGAGCATTTGCAGATCCACTCAGAGTGAAGGAGGCAGACTGGTCCGTCTGAAAATCAGGCTTTGATTCCTGCTCCAACGATACTGTAAAATTTAATGTTCTTAATTGTAGAAACTTTGAAAAAGCCAGTTAATTAATTCAATTAAGAAATTAAATTACCAGAAATTAGGAACTTGTTTCATTAATCTGGGTCTGCTTTATCTAAAAGCCCTATGACAAAAGCACAAAGAACCTTTTTTTTTTTTTCTTTTTTNTTTTTTTTTTATTCCAGAGTATTTAGCTTTAAAATTCATTTTCTTAGGAGAGAGATTCTGAACATTACTTTTTTTTTTTACATTTTGTTTCCACCAAAAGAACTTGTTTATGGTATAGAAATAATGATGACTCTCAAAGGTACATTAATTTTTTAAGCATAGATATTGAAAAATATGCTGTACATGAGGTAAATTAGTAGAGAATCATGAGGTTGACTTGCCAGTTTTATCTTCTGCTGGAGATAGCCAAATGTCAGGAGTTGCATGTTCAGGGAATTTATTCATCTTCCTAAATGAGTTTTCATCCATATAAGAACAAAAGCATTTTCACCTAAATTTCTATGAAATGGCAATTTGGAGAAAATGATAGTTTAGAAAACACCAGCATATGGTGCTTTGAAATGGTTTCCACATTTACTGAGAGCATTGGAGGCAAGAGAGAATTCAGAGAAAGAAACTAAGCTTAAGAAGTGAGCTGCATTTAATCAGCCAGGTGCTGCTGTGCTTCCTGAAGCTGTTCTTACTTAAACATCAGAAAAAATTGTCCTGTGGGTGTGATCTGACACTGGAATAAGTTTCCCAAGGAGTCTGCAGGGTCTCCATCCTTTGGATGAGCTCTGCCCTGGGTGCTCTGCCCTGCCTGGCCCTGCTGGGAATGCAGAGCACACTTTCCTCCAGAGAAGTCCAGGTGCAGGTTCTGCTTCTCCCTTGCTTTTTGTCTTGGGAAGGTGGAGATTTGACCACGAAAAGTTTCACCCTACAGGGGTGAAAATGTCCCATGGTGCCCATGAACAGATAAATGCAGACTCGGGCGTTGTACATATTCTCTAACACAAATCCCTCTATCATCAAAGCAGTTTTATTTGGTTAGATAGGAGACTTAGGAAACTTCTCTTTGTCAAGTTGGATTTTAAATTATCTGCATTCTAGTATTTGTGGAACTCAGGGAATGTTAAATTGCTGCCATGACTCTGCACTCTTTTCATTGTCTTTTACATTACATTATCTCTTTTCCTATTTTACATTGTTAGATTTCTTCTCTGTTGCCAGGTTAAGGTATTTTAATCTTTCATGCATGCCCCTTATACTGCACATACTATTTGTTCTGCTTTTACCCTGATTTTTAATTTCATTTGTTCTAACTTTGGTCTTACACAGCTCAAACTGTGGGATTCTGTGCAAGTACTCCTAATTTCCACTGCCATGCAGGAGAGCAGATTGATCTCTGCTTGCTGTGGGCCTTCTGTTAGTGGCACTTCTGCTATTCACTCTATAGCTTCTTTTAAAAAAATCTTCTTTTTGGCCTCTGTGTAGTGACTGTTTTCTGTGCTGAGTGGAAAAAATCCTCATTTTTTTTTTCCCTTAAGTGTTCATTAAGTATCTTATAACAGTATCACTTTATTATCCTAAATCAAATTAAGTATATAACATCAAATGTTAATTGTTTATTCCTCAAGCTGTGCTTGTTCTTTGAAATCCAAGATGATGAGGCAGTGCTGAGGATCTGAGCTACCCTGTCTGGATGTATCCCCAGCAATTTTCACATCAGGGATTAGGGGATTAGCTGGAAACCACAAGCACACTCCTCAAGCCAGAGCAGGATGGATTCTGTTATCCCACAAGTGACACTGGGCCAGTCCTTTCTTTATACAAGACATGATTATGGAGCAGCCAGTAAAAAAAAAAAAAAAAATGAGTCTTCTGCTATTTTGTTTTTAGGTTTTTTTCCCAGATTCACAAGCACCTTTCCAAACTCCTGCAAATTCTTTCACGGTGCACTGTGCTTTTTAGGGTTCAAAGCACCTGGCATTCAATAATTCAGAATCTATACACTTTTTTTAGTATTCAGTGATACCTGCTCTCTTCAGTATGCAACAGTGGTTATTTATTTACCCTTCCTGTTCTTCTTTTGCTACTGAGTGAGCTGGGATGTGCTGTTCAGGGCAGTGGATGCACCCAAAATTTGGAGATGTCTGTGGGTGAAAAGGAATGGCAAAAAAACAAAAAGGGTCCAAAAAAACCAAAAAAGCTGACAAGGTTTTATTGCCAAATAACACAAGTGGCATGGAGATTGGTAGGTTTTTCCCTTATTTTCTACTTGTAAAAGAAAAGAAAGAAAAATCTAAAAGAGGGAAGGAGAGTGTGGAAGGGAGATGAGATGGGGAGGTGAGGAGATCTCCAGCCCTGGGGCAGGATCAGTCCAGCTGCCAGGGTGTTGAGGGCTCTGTGGGCATCACTCAGCTTTTCTGGGGATATCTTCTCCTGGATAAGTTTTTAGCAGCCTGGGATGAAGTTTTTCACCCTAATGTCAGTGAGTTTGTATCTGCACTTGGTTCTGGATTTTTCTGGGAATGGCCAGGGGCTTTGAGGGGTTTTTGGTGGTCTCCATCCCTCTTGGCCACTCCTTGACACCACTCCTGCTCTTGCACTGTCCTGAAGAGGAGAACTGGCTCCAGAAAGGTGTTTCCCTACCTTTGTACTGCCCCCTCTTTCCAGGCACATCCAGGTCTCATTTTAAAATTAACCCTTCATCGCTCAGCCTTTCACAGAATGCTCCAAACAGCTCAAAACTATTTATTCAGACTAAGAGAGGAAGGAAATTAAAGCCAGAGCTGTTAAAAGGGAAGAAAAACCCATGCAGGCTCAATTCACACCTTCTAACAGAATGGGGTAAATAGGTTACAGGCTCTTGCATCCACATGGCAGCAGGGAGGGCACGGCTGTGAATGGATTCTGAGATTTCCAATCTCCAGGTGTGCTTCAATGCACAGGTAATAACTATTATAACACTTTGATCAAAAAAATAAAAAGGGTTTTTTATTTAAAACCTGACCTAAGAATCATTTCATCTGTTTATACTTAACATTAAAGTTCAGATGGTTACATTTCCATGAGAAAATTCTGACCTGGAAAATAGCTCTCAGCAGAGTCCTTTGTAACTCCCAGCAGAGTCCTTTGAGTCTGCAGAGGCAAGCAATGGCAGCTCCTCACTGTTGCCATATGGTTTCTTTTGAGCCTTGGTGGGTCAAAATTAAAAATGGACAAGTTTTTTAGTTCCTTGACATCTCAAATACCATTGAAAATCCCCAGGCCACAAATAGGGAGAAGAATGGAATTTAGCCACATAGAGGGAAAAGAATAGAATGGAAGTTTAGATCAAAACACCACAGTGAAGACAAAGAATGACAATTACAATCTGTGAGGATTGCCTAGCAGGAGGAATTTGGATAATTGTTACAAGACTGAGCAAACAGTCCTCTCTCTATTGCCTTTTCAAACTTTTTTCTTCTTCAATCCACACTGCTCCTTTGTAATTTTCCAACCTTTTACTTGGAAGCAGTGACAGGGCCAGTTCAGTGACAGAGACAAATTGCAGAGATGACCATAATTTTCAATTACATCTAAACACAACAGATCCTGCTGAAGACAAGCCCAGCCCCGTTGGACAGCAGAGATTAGCATAGTCGATTTGAAAAATGTGAGTCTTTGAACACGGGAGTGTTTGGGGATTTCTGGGAAGCATCTGTGTTTGTCTAGTTGCACTAAGCACTCCCCAGTGAGGAGGGGATTTTCCAAACCTAATATGCACAGGATTGATGAACCCCTGCCTGAACAGTGGCTGCAAAACAAACCCTTCACAGTGATGAGCAATCACCTCTGCTTACAGCTCAGAGCAGCCTGCAGCTCCTTAGGAAGAGATGCAACTTCTCCCTGGCTGGCCTGGGAGCATTCCAGCTATTAGAGGGGATAATATTTCTGAAAATGATGATAATAATGTTTCCAGATGCCAACTGGAAAGGCACTTTGGGTGGATATAGAGGCAAGGATTCCACTCATGGGGGCTCCCCTGCAGCCTTCAGTGAGCCCCCCTCACTCATTTCCAGGTGAAGGTGGCTCCAAAGTAGCAGCTTTGATGATGTTCCTTGGGAAAAATTCTCTCTTCAGCTGTCTACCTGCATGTTTGTGCCCTGGAACTGATTGTAGGGGGCTATGGCTGAAAGATCAGCTGGAATTTGCTGTGCAATATGTGATGGAATCCTAACTTTATAAATGGCAACTTTTCAGAACTGTCAGCTTTAGTCAGTAATGTCGCTGTTTATAGAAAATGTACAAAAGGCCCTGATATTTATACAGTATCACAGGATTTGCAATAAGCACATTTCATCTTAAACATGATTTTTCAATAGAAGTAGAGAAAAAAATCCTTCTGGATATAATCTTCAAGCAAATACATGGAATCTGCCCAACTGCTGAGATTTTTATTATTTTTCTTTTAAATTGTTACCATGCACTGTGTGGAAACATTCCTTTCTGCTCCCTGCTTGAGATTTATTCTCAATTACTGTCTTGTGTGCTTGAGACAAAGATGCAGGGTAAGATGTGCTGATCTGGAATGTTCTCATAATCCCTCTGCCCTGCTGAACCCCCAGAGAAGGTCAGAGAGGCCCCAGGTGTGAATTAAGTTCAGTTTTGTGCAACCTCTGATCAGCTATTCTGATGAGAATTTTCTCATCTGATCCTGAAGACAGGATATCCAAATATCTGATGAAAAACTGTATTTCTGTTTGTGTCCTGATAACTTTTGAATTGCAGTCCCAATTCCTTCTGGCAGCAGAGCATAAATAAGGATCCTGCATTCTAATTTTTGTGAATTTTAGGCTTTTTCTGGGGAAATCAAAACGATGATGTATTCCCTAATGCAGCTGGTGGAAATTTAGCTAATGATTATAGTGCCTGTGAGTTTTCTCTGAGGGAAATCTACATCTCACTCTCTCTCTAAGTGTATTTCTTACATGCAATGTTAAGTCATGGTAAAATGTAGAATGTATCTGGGAGAAATTGTCCCTTGCCCTTGTGCCTGGATCGTGTCCAAACTTTGTTGTTAAGATTGCTACTGCTAGACTAAATTATGAAATGTTACAACAGTAAGAGAATACTGATGCCAAAAAGTCTGTAAAAGATTGATTAGGTTATAATTACACAAAAATTGAATTAGTAAAGAATGGTTTTTTCTCTTGTTTTGAAGGATGCTCTTTTTTCCAGAAGCAACCACTTGTAGCTCCTAGAATCACTTTATTTAATTGCTCAGTGGTCAGACAGGCAGGCCCACAGCCCAGCAGCTCCACTAATTAATTATTTGTATAGCAATAGACCTCAGAGACAAAAGGCTCTGTATTTTCTCTTATTTATTTCTTCTGTACATTAAGATAATTTCAGAAATGTATTGGAAATATTCCAGGTTTTCACTGGGATGAGATGTGAGTTGTTCCTATGGATTTATTTCTAGAGATACATTCTTGGGACACATTTTCATATTGCAAAAACATCCATTCTCACTATAAAACAGGCTTGAATAAAGACATGAGGGAAAAGCCTCAGATCCATTTAGGAGAAGCATTTTAGGAAGAGTTTTAGTTTAATAGAGTGACCTGTGGGATGGCCACATTCAGGAAACAGTTGTACTGAATCATTTTAATAATCAATTCCATAAAGAAAAGGATGGTTTACTGGCCAAAAGTAAAACCCTGTGAACAAATGAACAACAGATTAGTTTCACTTTTGGCTATTTCTGGGCATTGTAGAAGATAATACAAAGGCATTACAAGAATTGATTTCTTTGTCTAGAGTATTTCATGCCTTGAAAAGGCAATGCCCAGGTTATGGCACAGGTCAGGGTGGCTTTTGCCACACTCACATGAGCAGGGTTCCACAAAAGGAACTGGTTTAATTCTCTCTCCTTTCATTGTAAGGAAAAAAAAAAAAAAAAAGGAAAAAGGAAGCCTTGACACAAAATTTAAAAGCTATTATTATAAATTTTAACACTCACACTGCAATATGTCAATAGGTAAAGGATTTTATTACCTCTTATTCTTCCATCCTGACCTTTAACAGCCTCTGCATCTGTTTTCCAGCCTGGCTCATTGTGATTGGCTTTCTATCATGTCACAGCAAGTACAAATTATGGCAAATCTTTACTGTATCACTTGCATTTATACAGGCAGGTTGAAATTTGTCTCTGCATTCCTTAGATCATTCAGCTTTTTAATGAAATTGAATAATCACTAGAGGTTAAGGAAAACAAGAGTATATGCATGTGTGGGAATTCAGTGTTAGAGCTGAAGGGCTTCATTGGAGAGGAAAAAAACTCCCTAAAACCTGCATCTATTTTGGGCTAGAAAAACCCCTTTGTTGTTGATAAATGAAAGAGCCAGGCAGCCTCCCCTGCAGTGCTGGGGGTGTTTCCCAGGTAATGGAGCTCAGCAGGAGTTTGCCAGAGCTTCACTGAGGCTGAAGTTTTCCCTTTCTGAAGAGGACTAAATGAAGACATCAGTGAAATACAGAAGGGCACACATCAGGCCAACCTGCAGGATATTGTGTACCCCAGGATAGCAATTTCAGTTGTCTTTAGAGACAACCTTTTCTTAGTTTTATGATTTAGCAGAATTCCAGATCCTGGACTTCTTATTCTGGGCAAGTAAAAATCCCATCAGGTCTATTCCAAAGTTCCAGGAGGGAGCCCATCCTTCAAACCCATTGTTTAGCTCAGCATTTTAATGGCATCAGCATCTCTGCCCTGTGAGGTCTGGGGTGAAATGGCCTTGCAGAGTGATTGCAGTTTATCTGCACAGGGCCAAGAAAAGGCTCCTTCACATCCTGAACTCTGCCTGGAGCTCTGGGGCTTGGAAGGTGAGCAGGCACCACTGGGACATGGATCTGCTGCCATAAAAAACCACAGTGCCAGGGTGATGTCACTCCTCTAAGGGTTGAACTGTGATTTTCCTCATTGTTCTGGTTTTTGGTTTGGTTTTTTTTGGTTTTTTTTTTTTTTTTTTGTGATGAATAATCATACTAGAGGTGATGTTCTCTTGAAAGGAAGACTGAAATGAGGAGCAAAAAGTAGTGAAGTGAGAGGCAAGGAGGTGGGAGAGATGATGTGGAGAGGAGCTGGGAAATGCAGGAGGTGGATGTAATAAAACAGCAAAAGAGAAAGGAAGGCAAAGAACACATCCATCCTTTTTTTTTCTCTTTTTTTCTCTTTTCCTTTTTTTTTTTCCTACTGTGTTTATTTTCTTAAACTGTTTCTGTCTTGGGAGAGGGGAAGAGAAGTAATGGACAGATAATGTTTTCAAAAGTGGGGTATTTCAGAGTTTGCTCCTCAAGGGGACACATTTATGAGGAGTACTTTTCTTTTAAGTTGGAATCCAGCTACCTTATCTTTCTGTTGTTGCTTGGGGTTCCTTTGGTTCAGTTTGGGGATTTTATTCCTGTTTGAAACAAGATCCTTAGGGGGTATTTTTGGTAGGCTTTTTTTGTTTGATTTTTTTGTTTGTTTGTTTGTTTTGTTGTTGGTTTTGGTTTTAGTTTTTGTTTGGGTTTTTTTGTTAGGTTTTTTTCTGGGTTTTTTTGTTTGCTTTGTTTTGATGGGTTTTTTCTTTTTTTTTTTTTAATTTTTGTTTGTGCTCCATATGACACAATAGTCACAGCAGTGCTTTGGAAGCCTAAATTCATTGCTCACTTATGATGATCTTCCATTAATATGGGACATGGGATTATTTACATAAGGAACAGAAAAGGGGTTTGTAAAACAATCTCTGGACAAAGGCATGGTGTGTTTTGAATGCACACAGTTCTATCAAGGCATGACTGTACATTCCATATCAATGAGACCTTTCATACTATGAAGATTTTCTGCTTGTCTGGCAAAGCTCAGAGCAAAGCTGAAATCAAAGCAGCCTTACTTAGTGAAGCAATTTCATTTTACCTGAAACACTGAGGCTTAAATTATAAGCTTCAGGATGACTCAGTAGAAATAATGCATGCATATAAACTACATAATTTTCCTGGAGTATTTTCACAATCAATATAACTGTGTGTTTAAAGTAGGGACCTGAGGTCAATCTTCTAAGCAGTGAATGAATAACATATTTTTTATCAGAGAAAAGCTGCTCTATGCAAATAATATCTGACATGAATATTTAATAGATTGTACAGTAGGCAGTAATTGCCAACTAGTGGGGCATGCTGAAGCGAGAAGGAGAAATACTGAAATAACAAATCCGGTCAGATTTCACTTACAGCATTTCCTTGACACCAGGTGGTCTGACAGGTCTTGATGGAATTTGTGAAATAACTGTACTAACCTCTGTCCAGGTTTGAGGTATTAAATATTCCTTTTTAAATAACTGAACAGGGGATTAGCTGATTTGGATATGTTGATCTATTATAAATTTAGTGTTTACTGAACATAATGTGATTTGTTCTTTATCTCAAGGTATTCTCCATAGTGCCATCACCATTGCTATTTACTGTGGAGACTGACTCCAGACAACTTGGGGTCTCTTCACCAGGACAGATCACACATCTAGGCACAGTTCATTCCCTTTTAGAATGTCTCACAGCTGAAGGGGAACAATGATTCTTCTCCATTCTCCCCACCTTTAATACTATTTCCATTCTCTCATTATTTCTTTTTTTTTGTCTTGGGAGCCCACGGGTGAGAGAGGACCCACAAACCAAACAAAGGAAGGTTTGACAATATTTCCTGGTGGCAAAAGACCAAATGATGGTTTTGGGCCTCCTGGTTGTATGTGAGGGTCTCCTATAAAGTTTACTGAGGGGGTGGTGTCCACGAGCTGTTATATAGTGACAAAGTTGGATGGCTTGATGGGAGAATGTTCTTTAATGTGGCCATAAACCTTCCTGGGCTTTACAGCAATTTGGCCATGAAAGTGGCACATAAAACAGCCTTGGACATCTGCAGTGCCAGAGAAACAGGCATGCAGATGACAGAGTCTCACACAACAAACCACAACATTTCATTTGTAAACTGAATGGAAAGCTAAGGATTTATTTTCCTTTGTACCCTCTGCTGGTGAAATAAGCCTGCACTAATTTAGAGGTCAGTGGATGTAAAATGCCATCCTCGTTACACCCTCAGTGCCCATGGGAGCCCCGAATGATGTGTGCTATAATGAAGATAATTAGAATAAGCTCCATTTTAGCTGAAGGCAAAAGGCCTTAAATCAAAAGGAGTTTGTTCCAGTAACCTTGAAATTGGGGTGAGGATTACAGGCTGCCTACTGGCGCAACAAATATCTAAACTCATTGTTTGAAAAAGTAAAAGCAGAAGATCCCCAGGGTGTGGGCATCCTATCAGGCTTAGGCTTGCTTTTGGTGGGTAAAATGAGAATTCCTCAAGTCCTGGGTTTGCAAGCAGCATTCCTGATGATTGCACAGGGGCCTGAGGTTTAAATTCCTGCCTGATGCTTGAAATCCTAGATATCCTAGCTGAGTCTCTTTCCTGGTGAATGGATAGAGGAGGAACTGATGTGAGAGTGGCTTTATATACCTGAGCAAATTTCCACTGAAGATTTTCCTTGCCAAGCCATGGAATTCCAAAGGCTGTTGTTATGCAGGCCCCTCTCTGAGTGCCCCTTTCTGTTCCAAGAGTTTCAAACCAGAATGACCAAAGCACTGAGCTGTGAGCACACCTGTCTGTGCATTCAGGGCTTTTTCTTGTTTGACTCCTGAAGAACACGAGAAGTGTTTGGCTGTGCATTTCTGCCTCAGCCTTTTACCTCGAGGAGCAGTTTCTGTACTGTGAGAAGTTAGGGATTTCCTGCCCATTCTTCCCTCTTTAGGAGTTATTTTTTGTAGTCATGCCTAAAGTTCTTCCTGAGGTCTCCATTTCTGCCCTGTGAGGTGAGGCCTCGGTGTGCCCTGGGTTTTTCTCACGTGCTGTGCCATGGCCTCACCAGGATGCAATCCTCAGGTACATCTGATTTCCCTGCTCTGCCCAAGCCCAGGCTTGTGGCAGTGGCTTTTGATGATTTGTGAGCTGAGCTGGATGCTGATGGGTGAAATCATTTGTGGCATGTTATCAACCACTTCAATTCACTGCTGCTAAGTAATGAAATCCAGTAATAAATTGGACAGACAAGGAAAATCTCTTAAACATGCTCTGGGGGGCTCTACCTATTTTCTTTCTACTCTCCTGGTATTTCTTTTCTGTCTGTGTGAGCTGCTGCCCATGCCAGCATTCAAAATCAACCAACCAGAAAAACTCCAAAATACTGCAGTGTTTGATAAAGCAAATGTGTGAGGCTGATCAAACTGTCCCTAACTTCATTTTTTTTTTCCTGAATTGGGTCTGGAATTCCCATGGGGTTGATGCATAGTGAATTCTGGGTACAAAATGAAAGCAATTTCCAATATCTGAAAAATTGCTGAGCTTCTTCTGCCTCTCTTTCGAAGCAGAATTTGCACCACCAGCTCGTTGGAGGTACAGTTTTATTTTGGCTGCTTTAAAATCTGAATGGAGGCAAGGTTTATCCCTCACAGATGAAGGAGAAAATTGGCATCACATGGGAAAGCATAATCTGTAATGCACCCTGTCACGGCGTGAGCTCTTTGGCACAACATATGGCAACAGAATTACCTTTGTACTGCCCAACTGTGGGATATAATTTCTCCAGTCCAAGGGACTCCAGTGACAGGCAATAGATTTGAGAGTGCACACGTTCAGCATGCTGAAATGCAAGGCTGTGCCTTCCCTCTGAATTCAGAGGTCTCTGGCACTGCAGAGAAATTCCGATTATTCCTGGCGAATCCTTGTTCTCCCCTCGTGATGTCACTTCTGTGGTGACACCCTGCCATTGTAATAAGAAAGAATGTGGGAATGTAACTGCTGGGGAGGAATGAAAGGAAAGTGATAAACTGCAACTTTTACAATGTGCACTGTCAGCTAAAGAATGGAACAATTTTAGGCTTGAACATTAAGGACAGGGAAAGTGCTGGGAGATTTATGCTACAACAATATTCCGGATCATTTTATGGTATCATCTTTTCAAATACCTGAAATTAAAACTGTGTGGTACAGTGTTGCTTCAATCATTCTGTTCATTGGTGAGCTGGGATTTTTATTTGGATGGTAAAATACCATCACTGCAAAAGAGAAACAATAGATTTTTATGGTTGGGCTCTAGTATTTTAAACATGATTTACTTGTCTTTTCGCTTTTTGCCTTCTCCAGAGGTCTAAATATGTGGACCATATTGACCCTTAATAAGTCTACTGAAACTAAGCAAAGAGTTGAAACCTTATTTCTTGTCATAGAAACAAAATTCTGAGGTGCAATTTCTTTGAGAGTCACACACTATCCATAAATGTGTCTCAGGAACATTGGGAATGATCTTTGAAATTTCTCAAAGGAGAGGTTTGATGTTGTAGATCTCGTAGAAAATGTCTAATAATGATCATCAGTCATTTGTCTGCTGAAATACAAACCTGTTTTTTGCTTTGGCAGTAGCCTGGGATATGAGCTTGGGAGGTTTAATTTTAGAGAATTACACTTGGTGTTCTTCTCTCAGAGTATAGAATAGTACAGTGCCATAGTTACCAGAGCTGACTCTTTTAATATGTGGGGACTTGATAGGTTTTCTGACACTGATTAGATGAATATTAGCAAATTTTACTGACATTGGGAACAGCAGAATTTATTTTGTCTCATTAAAAAAAAAAAAGGCAAAACATTCACTTCTCTATCAGCCATCAGTTCACTTTAGGCTGCATTTAAGGACAACAATTTTCCATTGTGGATTCCTGTTTTTTTTTTTTTTCATCTAAATGCATTATTAAAATGAAATGCTATATTCCACTTTTAATCAGCAATATACAGGTGTATACAGGGCACCATTCTGAATTTTGTGATTTAGCTGACCTGCCAGAGATGTTCCAGTACAACAGCAAGACCTGGATAAAAATTTTGGGTGCAGCAGCCACCCTTTAGCCAGCACACAGCCTCAGCTGCCTCACTTCTGGTGGGTTTCAACACTGCACACAACAAACTTGCAATATGCACTTCAGAGATACCTGAGAAACCAGCATGATATAAAAAATAAGAGAGAGCATAAGAATAGAAAGTGTTTGGTATATTGGGAAACCAGGCCACTCTTGTTTCAATTTTTTGTCTGCAGATTGAGTTTAGATATTCATAGATGAAAATTGGGAAGCATTTTTATCTTCTGAGGCTGCACTGTGAGATGAAAGGTTCTTCTTTAAAGGCCTATTTTTCCCCTGTCCTGCTGCTTTTTAAATAAAAGCAACTCTTTTCCATTTATTTATTTATTTTCTCCCCTTTGGTCTCCCCTCACAGAAGGTGCCTCTTTCCCTACCTGTATGACACCTGGTTGTGATGCCAGGGCATCCACTCCATGAATTTCCCCACGTGGAAATGAATCCAGCTGCAAAAGGCTTTATGTACATCCATTACCCCAGAATTAATTCTGGTACCAGCAATATCCAACCACTGCACCTCCCACACCACTGCTTGGCATTGCTCTGTGCTGAGGTCTCCTTCCTGTGTTGTTAAATCAAACTGAAACAACAAATAAGCTTCAAAATTGATCATTGCTGCTCTGGAAACAGTTGTTTAACTCCTTCAAAGTCTGTTTACGTTTGACATTTCTTGAGTAGAGTCCTTTAGAGATAGATATCTTTTTGTAGATCTTCAAACCGAAACTCAAGGCAAATTCAAAAGACTGCAGCTCTTATCAGGGAACTTTGAAAAGTGGATTACTCTGCTTTGGTCTGAAGTTACAGTCCTGCATTTTTCGAATACTTCTGGGTGACTTTATGGTTTTACATCAAGGAGAGCCCTGTGGCTGAATCTGTGCTTGCTTGCTTTAAATTGTACAGGCTCAAATCTATTGCTTCTTATTGCACTGACCCACACAGAGGGCATTGAAATCCAACAGTGCTTCCATGGTTTCAAAAATCTGAAGCAATAGATGTTGCTAGATTGTGCTGTCTGCAGTTAACAACTCTGTTTGGAAGGAATGTGGTAATGAATTTATTCTGGACCTGTGTTCTGTGGTGGAACCTGGAATGCACATCACTAGGTTTGTCCAGTTTTAATTTGGGTACCCTGGGATTCAACCCCTTCTTCTTGTGGCAGTAGAATAGAAAATGGGCTTTTATTCTGTTATTACTTCTTTTGAAACTCCTGCTGCCTGATTTTCCAATAAGGCCGTTAGAGAAAATGCTGAGTAAATACAGACTTAATGGCATTTTCAAGAGCCCTATAAAGAACAAATTCTTTTACTAATTACCAACTTTTCAGGTGCATCTCAGTCACAAATAACTCGGGAAGGACAGTAAAACTCCTTGTTTGTCTTTTATTCTGCCTCTAACAAGAGAATTCTTGGTCGTTTCCTTGGGCTGTGCATTCCACAGGGATGGCAGGGTCCAGCCCAACCCCTTCCCTGGGAGTGCTGTCCCTTCAACGGGCTCCTCTTCCTCTGGGCAGGGAACTGGGAACTCCTTGGGTCAAACTGGGATCCCTTTGCTCTGGAAAACCCTCTGGCTGCAGGGCAGGAACTTGACCCCAGGAATTCTGCATGGCTCAAGCACAGGCTGTGGGGAAAGTACTCACACTGTTCATTCCCTGCAGAGCCAACATTCCCCACCCCAAAGATGATCCTGAAACTTTATTGATTATCCATTCAAAGTATGTAAAGATATGAGCAAATGCCAGTGAAAAGTAAAGGTGTTTTCAAAGTGAAAGTAACAAGAAGAGATACAAGCAATATAAATCACTGATGTTATCCCAGATTTACATTGGTACTTCTGCTATCAGGGTTTTTCACTTAATACTGAGTTGTTCCTATCAGTTCAATGAGTTTATTGATTTACACCTCTGGAGCAGTCAGAGCATGACTTTCAATTACAGTGTCCTCAATACTGTGAATATTTGTTTGTTTTAATAAGGACAGGAGTGTGGGGAAAGCAATGTTTCCAAAACATACTTTTAATTTCGTTGTGCCCAAGAAGACAAACACCACTTAGGGATATTGTGAGTTGTCCCATAAGAGGATCTTGTATATTCCAGCTTTTAACCTTCTTTCACTTGATAATCCTTTAGAGTTTCAGAGCATAAAAGCTCCTTATTAAATTGAAAATATAGGTGGGTAAAACCACTATGAAACTGTGAATTTGGGGGGTTATGTTGGGCAAAGTACAGCTAATAGTATTTTTTTTTATCTAAGTGTCCAGAAAGCTGATGTTCCATATCAGTGTTTGATGCTTCAAAGATGGAGAGGGAAAGGAGATATCTGATTTAAAAAAAAAAAAAA
>VZRH01003064.1:589342-606896 GCA_013397555.1 Urocynchramus pylzowi
AAAAAAAAAAAAAAAAAAAAAAAAAGGAATCATAAATAAGGTACTCAGTAAATGTTAATTAGAGCAAAAAAATTAATTAAGTGTTAAGACAGCATAGTGTAAATTGGAATCTTTTACATATTTCTGTGTAGGGAATTTTGTGCATTGAACAGTTTTATAATAATCAAAATCTCAATAGATTTTTCTAGCTTTTATTAGAACTTGCAATCCGTGGTGGCCAAGTGTCTGGCATAGCTTGATTTTAATGGAATGAGGTCTGGAATGAGTTTTGTGGCATTTTCTCTTCCATAAAATATTATACTAGAAACATGATTTTTAATATTTTTTCTAAATTGTTGTAAAAAGGAAATAATAAAAGAATCATTACTTTTAAGCAGCAGAAAATGAATGTTTTGCCTGCAGCAAGAATCATGAGGGTGCTTGTTATTAAAATTATTTGCAGCATCTATAGACAATCAGCCCAATCCAACCCAACACCCACCCAGTGTTTAATCTATTAATGTTTAATTTATTAAACAAAAACTACTCCAAAAATACAGGGTAGATTTCTCAACATCTTCATGAAAAAATAGGGACACCCCACCTCTAGGACAGCTTTTGGAACTCCTTAGTCAGGGGGAAAAAAGTTCCTCAACCCTTGTGCATTTTCTGCAGATGTGCCAGCCCTACTCACCCCCTGAATATTTAAATAATCTTAAATTTGACATAAGTGAAACCATTGAAATTGTGTTTTTCACTATCTGCTAGAAAGAAATCTGCTCAAAGTGCCCCACCAAAGACCAAAGCCAGTCTGACTTCAAACCTTCCTGTTTGAGAGAAACACATCGTGGTTTGGTGAGGACACGCAGAGAGGAGAAAGCAGCTGGAGCATTCCTGGAAAGCAGAGCTGGTGGTTTGCCCTGATTTCCCTTCCTGAGGGCTGGGCTGGGCTCTTCTGCAGGCAGGGAACAATTCCCTTTGTGGGCAGCTCTTCAAAACTCATCTTTGTTGCTGCAGCTTCCCTTGGTGTTTGGCTCCAGCTGTTCCGCACAGCTGTGCGCGCTGCCAGGGTGCCACATGCCTTTGAAGCACCTTCCCTGTGAAACCCAGCTTTGCCAGCCTGCCCCAGGGACAAAACCTGTTGAATTCATTTTGATTTTGATTGTGGTGGAGGTCTGTTGGAGTTCCCAGCTGCTGAACCACTCAGCACTGACACGGTGGAAGCTCTCCTGGAATCTCCTCCTCCTCAGCAGCTCACCTGTGCCCCCAGAGCTGCCCGGGAGGGAGGCCAGGGAGCCAGGCTGCCTCTCCTTCTGATGATTCCTTGGAAAAAAGGCTCTGGGAGGAGGGGAGCACGGAGGTCAGCAGGAAGGGAGGTGTTTTCCCTCCTGGAGGAGCAGGTGCTGCTGTTAGAGCGCTCTCCTCCTTCCGCTGTGCCAGGTGAACCCAGGGGCATCGCCCGGGCAGCAGAGAGGCTTTGAACAGAAAAAGGGATGTTTTGTCTGAGAAGGTTTCCTAACAGCTTTTCAGCTGTTATCAATTCTCTTAAACCCTCCCAGCCTGGATTTTGTTCATTACTAGTTCTTCTCCCCCTATTTTGTTTTTCTTTCCAAAATCTTGCTGCTTCCACCTGCCCAGGACAAGAGGTCAAATTTTCAGCTGAGCTGTTGTTGTATTCCTGGTTCTCATGGTACAAAGCTGCCTTCTGAAAATTGATATAAAACTGCAAGCCTGTCTGTCCCCCTTGAAAAATGCATCTTCTGGACTATCTGTTGAGTCCTTTCTACAGGATTTTCTCCTGTAGAAAATCATTATTTCTTCAAGTGACATTGAGGGAATGTTGGTTTTGACAGAGCCAAATATGCTGCCCTGCCTCGTTGTTAAAAAGCACCTTGAGAAAAGAAATTGATCAAGGGGAAAGAGAAAATGCTTTTAAAAAATGTCTTTTTTATGTCTCTTGTAAGCCTGCCTTCATCTTCCCTTCCTCTGTGCACTAGTCTTTGCTCGTTTGAGGATGGCACTGGCCCTTCCCTTCAAAATTGGCATAAAACCCATTGCTCTTGGAAAAGATAACTGCATCTCTTTTGTCTAGAGTGAGGAATGGAAAACTGTAATGCACCATATTGGCTCTAAACTGTTAATTCACAAAAAATAAACAGTGTGTTGTCATGTGATTGATGGAGAGGTTATTATCAGGCTGGGAATCTTTCAGGATAACCAGGGCTTGAAGGGAGGAAAAGCAGTCAGAAGAACTTTCAGTTCCAGCTGCTGTCTCACCTCTGCACTCAGAGACACTTGGAAATGCATTTATAAATTATATATAAAATGCATTGGTTCTCTAAGGCTGGAGAAGACATCATTCAAAAACTACAGGATTTTCAATGGGTTGGTTGGATAACAGGTAAAACGTGGAAAAATGTTACAATAATTACAAATGATGATGGTGCTTGGCACTTAAGTAAAATGTGCAGGTAGAAATCCATCATTAGCAGCTGTGTGTCTGGTAAGTAGCAGGATCACCTCTGGGCTGGCTCTTCATGATCCCATTGTTCTCCTGGCTCGGGGAATATCCTCTTTTTGGCTCTGAGGTGGGAGATGGGGGGATTTTCCTGAGAATCCCAAGCAGGTCTGGAAAAGCAGTTTGCTGAATCTGAGGTTTTTCTTGAAAAAGTGGCTCAGTTGTTTGAGGTGTTTCTGCCATGATGTCTAATAAAGGTAAGGTTATTGCATAAGTAAACAACTAAATTTTTTTTTGTTTTCTGTCAAGTTGTACAAAAATCTTGACATTCAGAACCAAACCAATTAAACTTTTAAAATATTTTCATTATTAGGTTTTTTTTTTCTCTGTGAAACTGGGCATGAGAAAATGAATTGGGTAAATGACAGTAAAAAGAAAAACTAATTTGAAAATATTAAAATGAAATGTTTTGTCATTTTTGTAAAAAAAATTGTATTAATGTTCTAGTATACACACCTTAAAACCTGAGGTGAACTTGCAAAGTCTTTGGAACTCACTTTGTGGACACCCTCTCAAAACAAAATTAACTCCTTCTTTAGGGGGTTATGGTGAAGGTTTACCCCTTGTTAAGACTGAGTTGCACAAAACATTATAAAACCCAACTGAAGTGACATTTTAGATATGAACAGATCTTGTAACTGACCAGGTAGAATACAGTTTACTCAGGGTTTTGGTTTTGGTTTTTTTTTTTTTTTTTTTTTCCCCTCTCTGAAGAATTCCTTGCTGGAAATAGCAAAGTGAGGGATATTGGGTTAAAAGGAAATGGACAGAAATGAACCTTGCTCTGGTACAGCCTGACTGAGGTGTTGCTGAGTTCAGCCAGGCTTCACTCTGTGGTCTAGAGAAGGGTTGTGGTGGTAGTTTGATCCTTAAATTAGCCTTTATTTGGTCTTCTGTAGATTATTTCTGTCATGAGGCAAAAGTAATGATAATGCTGTTGATGAAAAAAAAAAAAAATATAAAGGAGAATAAATGCACTCCTGTCCTACAAAACTGATAATCACCCATCTTCAGCCACGTTCAGCCCTGTGGGGTCTGATTTTCAGGCAGTAAATCCAATCCTGCTGTAGCCAGGGTATTTTAGATGTTTTTCTAAAAGGAATTTGGTTCCCTCCAACTTTCCCAAACACGTTGCATTCTCTCAGCATCATCTTTTCTGTACTTTTAAGGGAGCAGTTGTGTCGGGCCTGAATCATTGCAGTGCAGCTTTAGCTTTACAGCGGTGAAACTCAGTAGAGCTGGGTGAAATTAGAGTGCAGCGAAACAAATACTGCAGTAAAATGCTTTGGTATGCTGATCAAAAATGATATGAGTCAGAGGAGCACAAGGATTTTGGAGAATAATTATAAATATTACAAAGCAGAAGCCTTGGATGCGGAGGTTCCTCAGTGAACTTCAATCCTAACCTCGTTCTTACTTTTGACATGTTTCATCTTTTTTGCTCAGCCTACTGCATCTGAATAATGAAATAGTGACTCTGACACTGAAGCACTGATTTACTCTTCTCAATATTTCACACGTTTTCCTCAGTTTTGCATCTGTTTTCTTGCTGGCAGCAACCTCTTCCATCAAAACTGTCAGTGGTTTTTAGAGCCACGAGTTTAAGGAAAAAATAGGAGGAAAAAACCACCTCCAAACCCTCTGAAGTGAATTTCTTTACTTCAGAAGCACTTCATATGGTAGTTTTCTCTCAAGAAGATATATAGTAGAGATAGTTGGAAAGGAAAAATGGCAATTTAGGAGATCACTAGGTAATGCCAGTGGCTGCCTGCTCTCAGGAGGTGTCAGGGCTGCTGGGAAGGGACCATTAAGCTGTTTGTGTTCCAGGAGAGGTGGGAAGGGCTGGGGTTGAAAAGGGGCTCAGCTAAAATCCACTCCTACACTGCACCTGTCAGAAGTGCTGCAGGGAGAGCAGGGGCTCAGAGTGCTCTGGAAGATGTGCTGGTTTCTCTCTGGGATAAAGGAATCCTCTGTGCTCTGCCAAAGGGTTCCTGCTGTTGTGATGACTGCAAATCACAAATTCTGAGGAGGGGGTTCCAAACACGGTTTGCAGCCAAGGCAGGTGTTTGTACCTGAGCTGCAGCTCTCACCTGCACCAACACAAAACATCCTGGCTGAGCAAAACCAGCAAAGTTTCATAGGGAATAACTCCTCTTTCTTTCTTTCCTTAAATCTGTGCAGCCTCTGAAAGATTCCCTTCACCTGTGAGAGGATGCCAGATGGAAATAAGAAACAGGAAGGACATTTGGTAAAGTCATAATAGCGATGGAAATCGGAGAGAATTTATGAAATATATATAATTTGAATTTTATAACCTATAAATCCTTAATGATAATATTGTTCTATGCTTCTCAATTTAATAATCTACTATAAATTTTACAGTTCATTACAATAGAAACTAATTATTCTCTTCCCACATTTGTCTTCAAGTAGAAGATGTGGGGAAATGAAAGCAGGCAGACACTCTAGTGGCATAAATTTAGAATATTAAAGATTTAGCAAGAAACTTTCATGGCATTGCAATACTCTTCAGTGCATGCTATTTCAATTTCAGTATGTTTCTTGCTGTTTCTAAGTTACAATAAGTTTTACAAAGCAGGAAATAAGGCTTCAAAAGCAATTTCCAAATATCTCCATTCAGGAAGTAATAATAGTAATAATTTTCTTGCTTGCTGACTAATGCTAGTGAATGGAGATACCACAAAATTCTTTGGGAAGAGAGAAAAAGGGTGATTAGAACTGAGGGGAAGAGCTGAGCAAGGAATGTGTAAATCCATTCCTCCGTGGAACCCGGTCCATAAATTGGAATGTCAGGCAAATATTAGAGGGCTGGTCCACAACCAGCAAAGTCTATTTTTAAAAATTGATTTGCAAAGTCTATTACAAAGTTTGGACTTGTGATCAGACACCAGATCCTTCAGTCCTGTGGTGGGTTTGGGTCAGGGATGATGGCAGCTGTTGTAACAAGAAATGACAGCGTAAATTGCCTGGAAATGTCACTGCAGTGCCCAGCATGGAGCAGCAGGAGAGGTGAGTGGCATCTTTTGGGATGTCCTTTTCCATTAGGAGGTATAAATTTGCTGTTGCTGAGGCTGGTGCTAATCATACTGTTTGCTGGCCATCATCTCAAATATTCACCATTCCCACATTCTTAAGCATGCATTGGTGTGATATGTAACATTTCCTGGTCCTGTATTTTCAGGTTGTGCTGGTTTAATTTTCAGTATGCAGCTTAGAGTTGGAAATTTGTTTTTTTTATGACCTCTGAGATTCTAAAGTAATCATTTTCTCAGGGTAAAACTTGATTGCCAAGTACACCTTGAATGTACATTAATAAATTTGGTACAAATTCCTTTCTACTTCCATAATCAAGAAACAAATTTCCTTTACCATGGCAAGCATGATTTTGATGATCACCTAGAAATAACATGCTTCCTAAAGAAACTCAAGATAATTGGGGATAAAACCATAATTTTCCAAAGGTGGCATTATAAGTGATAAATTATTGTTGAGATCCACATCAAAAAAGAAGAGAAAACTCATATTAAAAGGAGCTTCCATAAAAGTGTTGAAACCTGAGATGTAAAAAAGCTATTTTGAATTGTGTGCACATCAAATCTCCTGCTGTTACTGTGTTTCAAGATGCAGAAAATGGAGAAGAATAAACAGGAGACCAAGAGGATTCCTATTTCCCAGTTATTATTTGTTGCTTCAGAGAATAGCACTAAGTTTTCTGGGATCAAAAGGAAAAAAAATATTCTTAATTCTTTCCCCTGTAAATTCACTCAGCTGTTTTGGGCTGGAATCAGCTGTGTTATCACAAATCTCATGTGGAGCTCTCCCACACTCTGCTCTTCTCTGTTTAATTCCTTCCTAGGATGGCCAGGAGGGATCAAATAAGGGGAGTTGTGGCTTCATGTCCTGGAGCATCATTTAGGCACCACGTGGGATTTCACCCAGTGAACTACAATGACATAAATCTGAACATTATTATTGTGTCACTTCAGTGCCACTGCTAAGAAACTGCAAATTCAGGGTTCAAAACGGGTCTGTTAAACTTCCAAGAAATTAAATCTTTTGGACTGTTTAGACGTTATCAGCTTTAGTGCCAGCAAATTTGTTCCCCTCGGTGATTTAAATATTCATAAAATTAACATTAATGACTCTATACCCAGTGAATTTCTATTACTGTTTAGATTCATTACATTTTCTCTAACATATTCAGCTCCTTAGTCATTTTCCCAATCTCATTGATATGGTGTAACGTTTTTCCAGTAAATTGAATAGCTACCTAATCCCTCTTTGATCATTTTATAGTAAACTGTGAAGTTTATTTCCAGAAAGCAGATTGTTAACTGTGAAAATCTGTAAATTATTTATCTCCTAGAAACTATTTTAATGCTGATTTAGTTGTCAAGTATATTTTTATATAACAGTTTTAATTAAGTTTTTCAAAAAGCTTCCAAGCATATGTCCCTACCTCACACACATTTTGAGCTAAAAATACGATTTTTAGTTTGTTTTCTGATTATTTTTTTTTCCTGGAGTGTACAAGAATATAGAAATGTATAGAAATAATGCTACTTACTGACTTGTAATTCAATTTGTGGTTCTAAGGGCTTCTTCCTCACCCAATTATGTCTGACCCTGGCAAACAATGGTGAAGGTGGAAAGAAAAAGCAATGTGAGCCACCAGGTACACAGCAGCTTTTTGTGTGTGTGCAGGGCTGGGGGCAGGTGAGTGTGCTGCAGTGAGAGGTTGATTAGAAGGAGATTCTGCAGAATGTTCCAGTCAGGTTCTCTTTGTGAAGAGACTTCTGGGCTCAGCAAGAGTGAGCTTTGTGCTCTGAAAACTCCGAGTCAGGAAATTAACGCTTTGTGTTGGAAAGGGTCCAAAAAGGAGGACAGAGGAGTCACCAGGGTGATGAGAGGGATGGAACACCTTTCCTATGAGGAAATGCTGGGAGAACTGGGATTGTTCAGTCTGGAGAAGAGAAGCTTTGTGGAGATCTAATTCTGGTCCTCCAGTGCCCGGACGGAGCCTGCAGGAAAGATGGGACAGGGCTGTTGGCAAGGGTCTGGGGCCAGGAGAGGGGAATGGCTTCAGGCTGACAGAGAGCAGGGTCAGATGGGATATTGGGAAAAATTCTTCCCTGGGAGGGTGGTGAGGCCCTGGCACAGGGTGCCCTGAGGAGCTGTGACTGCTCCTGGATCCCTGGCAGTGTCCAAGGCCGGGCTGGAGCAGCCTGGGACAGTGGAGGTGTGTGTCCCTGCTCATGGCACGGGGTGAAATGGGAGCATCTCCTGCATCCCTTCTAATCCAGGCCATTCTGTGATGATTCCAGATTCCCTTAAAAAGCAGTGAGGAGTGGAGGGTGACAAATGACCACCCTTTATTTCTGATAATGTGCTTTAAGCAGACCCATCCATGCTGTCCATCTCAAGGCAGCCCAGGCTGAGTGCAGTTTTTCCAGCTGTCTTGCTGTTGGAAAATCCTGTTCCTCTGGGATTTCCTGACATTTCCTTGCTGCATTCAAGGGACTTTGCTGCTTGTTTCTGGAACTGTGCTGGGACAGTAGGTACCTGCTGCCTTTGAATGTGGTGTGCCCCATCCAGCAGGTATGTAAAGTGAAATAAATTCACACACCTGTAACATTCTGAATGTTCATTTACTGGGGTTGATCACTCCACCCCTGCTACCCTCATTTATGGACTGATAGGCTGGAGCTATACTAATAAATCAGAGGCATGGAGCAGACTGTGTTCATAGCATCAAGTTCACTGAGTTTCCAGAACAATTGAAAAAAGTCAGACTCTCTACTGGGAATAGTCCATGGACTGAGTTAAATTCTGATACAGGATTTATTTATAATTCTACCAGAACTACTTTAGCAATTTCATAGTATAGGCAATTGAGTTTTGGTCCCAGTAATTGTTTATTCCTTTGTGCTGTTGAATTTAATCCTATATGTGCATCCTTTGGGTCTGTGTGTGTGGAACCTTTCCTACACCAGCCATTCCCAGGAGTGCAGTGTTTGCTGTACTTGTGTTCAAGAGCACAGTGCTTGCAAGGATAAAATGGGATAAAAATGACTGAAAGGCAACAAAAACTTAAATTAATTTTACAGGTCCTGAGGATGTTGTTGGTCCTGTTATTTTTGGGACTCTAAAATATTTTGATGAATCCTACAATTTTAAATCAATGGAATTATATACATATTCAATGAACTACTGAGGAGCTCATTCACTTTCAGTTACTGCAGTTTCTTTCCCAAGTTTGTTTCTCAGCTGTAGCAATAGGATATTTTTGTTCTTCCCTCAGAAAATCATGTTCTTTGTCTTACCTGACAAGCCCTTGCCTCAGAATCTTCAGTCCTCATAGTAAAATGCATTGAGTAAGATTGTATGTAGCAAAAATAACTAAAAATAATGTTAAGCGACGGGAATTTTAAAAATTTCTTTATTTGTATGTTAAAAAAAAAAATTCTGAACAGAAAAATATATGATCAGGTGAAAAATGGGATCCCAGTATTTCCACTCAAAACCACACAGCAAATATTCAGCACCACTTCTGCCAGCAGTGGAGATGTTGTCATTCTTCATTATGATATATCAGGGCATCTTTTAAGGAACTTTCTGAGGTCATCTGGAAAACTTCAGATGTTGCTGACATTTTCTGTGTTAAAGTGATATACTGGAACAATTGCCTTTGGGTGTTTATAGCAATATATTTCTTGCAGTGCTTTTCTGATTTCATCTTCTAATATGCCTGGAACAGGGAGTACTTTTCCTTTTTCCACTGATGAGTGTGCTCTGCATGTTGCATTTGTGTGTATCCACTGAGCAGTGTGGATGGAGGTGTCTTGGTTATTTATAACTAAAAGCAATTATTTTTACTCTGAATTTGTAACAGCTCCAGCTGTGGTTGTTTAGATAATATATTATGTTTATTCTTCTCTTGTACCATCCTGTCCATAAAAAACTTCATGCCTTCAGAGGGGGAAGATTCTTTGTTAATATTTGGTACAGCAAGCTGGTAAATGCAAGCTAAGTCCCAAAAACTTTGGGCATGAGACCCTTCCTAAGTATAAAAAAATCTGAAATATGTCCTCCTGCCACAGGGAGAATAATTCTCCTGCCTCAGTCCCATCTACTGACCTGCACTTTTAATACTGTTAGTTTGGTTGTCCTTTTTATACACAACCAAATTCTTTGTTTCTCCATCTCTTGTTGCACTCCTTGGTGGTTTTTTTGCCAGATCCTTTCTCCCATTCATGAGTGTGCTCAGGTATTAACTCCAGATGCTCCTCTGTGCTGCAGCCTGCTCTGTGACACACCCTGAATTTTCTGTCCTTCTAAATGAAATGAGAATTCTTAAATGCATTTTTCAAATGTTAAATTGGCTACTGTGCATGGGAAAGATGAAATGGCCAAATTTCCTCTCAGCTGTGGATGGGTTTTGGCATTTTCTGCCCTAAGTTTGGCTTAGGCATTTAGTTCTCTGTTGAATTCTTTCTGAGGCCATCTAAACTTTTATTGATGTTGTTACAAACCCCTCAAGAGAGGGAAAGCTTCACTGCCATGAACAGTGGGATAAGTAAGATCTGTCTGCTTGTCTGCCTTCAGCTAATGGCAGGATAAGCTGCTGATCTTGCTGCTGCTCTAGGGTGCTGAATACACAAGAAAAGGGAAGAATATTGTGGACCAGTAATGTGCATTAATTAGGCTGGAGGATGTATCCCAGTAATACCTGTATCAGTACCACTAAGTCTGGATCAAGCAATTCAAAGACTGGGCTTGTGTTCGAGAGCAGGGAGGGATCTGTGCAGGCCTATTTTGTAATACCTTGGCATTAAGATTTTAACTGTGCATGTTATGCTGAGAAGATGATTAATTGCTAGATTAAAAATAACTTTTTGATCTGGAAATATCTAATGCCTGCTGTCCACAGAGACTGGTATTAGAACAGCTAACTTCTGTAAAAGTTCACAAAACACCAGCCTTGTCTTATCTTGACACAGGCCCTTCCATCTGCTGGAGCTGAGGGAAATGGTGTTGCTTTAATTCCGAGCCCAAAGACCCTCAGAGGTCATGGCAGGTAGCAAAGCAGTTTTATGCTTCAATTTCCATGCTCACCTTGCTTAAACCCCAGCACAAACCCACCTAAAAATTGCATTGAGGCAGATTAACTCAGCAGCGAGTGCTGTCTCTGCACACATAAAGCAGGCCCAGTCAAGTACAGCCAGAGAGGCTGGGATTTCCTCTGACATCTCCCCAAATTCCACTTGTGAGCTCTGGCTTTGGCACAGCTCTCTCACCCAGGTGGGAAATCCCTGCTCAGTTCCCTGTGTGTGGCTGAGCTCACAGCGCTGTCCCTGTGTGGATGAGGCCGGATCAGGGAGCTCCAGCCAGCCCGGTTGTGATGCTGTGAACTAACCCAGTGATGCCTCAGGATTTCAGCTTTTATATTTTTCATATATTTGTAATCCTGCTGTTCTTTAGTGAGTAAGTCTAAACTCCATACAGAGTATTAACTGCTGCCTTCACATTTTGGGCAGACTCAACAATTCCTCTCCAGGCCTGGCAATCAAGGACACCTCACTGCCTCAGGCCTGAGAGATGGAAACAAAAGTGAGTTGGAGAGGAGCAAACTTGGGGTAAATGACTTCATTACCTGAAGCTGTAGTTAGAAAATTAACCCCCAATATGCAAATGGACCAAACTTATAAAAGTGTGAAAGGCCGTGACCTGTCATCCATTTTTTGGATGTAGCCCCTGAGGGGCTTCATCTGCCTGAAATGTACTTGAAGGCCTTTTAATAAATATAACTTCTTTTTATTCTCTTATTTTTGTCTGGCCTCTGCTTTTAGGTAGCCAAAAAAAGCATCGCCAGGAGGTGGGGGCCGTGTCACCTCACCCCTCAGGCCAGGTGACAGCCAGTGATGCTGTGCAGAAGCACCAGGCAGTGCTGAGGGAGAGGAGGTGATGTCACAGGTTCCATGTGCTGCCCCCAGGATGGGAACATCTGGCTGGGGATGATGAACAGCTGGGGAAGCAGCTGCACAGCTGTTTGTTCAGCGAGCAGGAGTCAGGGATGTCAGTCCCCCACCATGCTGGAGCCTCAGCACTGCACTGCAGGCACTCTTGAGGTTTCTGTTTGACTTTTTCCCATCAGCAAAGAAACTTCACTTAATCTTCTCTCAGAAAAGTGCAGTCAGAATAAGGAATCTGCTAGATTCCTGAGTCAATATGTTGAATTTTAATGGGTTGGGTGTATGCATGTGTGTCTGTTAAAACATGAATGTGCTCTTTAAACAACTTACATAGCTCTGCATATAAATCTGTGGAATGGTTCTGAACACGCACAGAAATCAAATAAGGGAAGGTAAGGCCTGGGAAGTGTTTTTCCAAATTGATAGTAAGCTGAAACTGTAGTCCCTTCCTGGAATGGCGAGGGGTATTTGGCATTTGGGAGTTCATCTCGGGCACATCAGTGGTCCAGGCTCCTTCCCCTGCAGGAGCTGCTGGTGTATCAGAGCTCAGGCTCTGACATTTGGTGAGAACTGTGATGCTGCCTCTCCCAGCTCCTCACAGAGGGACCAGGCTGAGAGCTGATGGCTGTGATAGGCAAGGAGCAGCATCAGATGAGATAATAGTCTTTCCTGGCCTTAAAATCTTGCAATAAAAATAACAACAGGAAGGAAAAATGCCTCAAAGTTTCAGGCCTGAATATTACAAGACTGAAATTTATTTTGCCTGCCATTTGCTACGCTGCTGTGAAGTCTGAAAAATTTACTTTGAGAAGTCATAATCATATGTAAAGGAGTTCAGTACAGACTTGGATGTTATGAAGACAACATTTCTGAATTCTAGACTTTACCTGCATGCTTTATAGCACAGTTTTGAAGTTCTGAGTTTTACTTTGGTCACCTTTTTATATAAAGTCGAATATTACATTTTATGCTGCTGCTTGCTGAGATTTTTACCTGGGTGAGATCAGCCCACATCCCCTGAAGGGTTAAGGACAGGGCAGGTGTCTCACTTTTAAAAGATCTGCAATCTCAGTGCAAGCATGGAAAGCAAAGCCAGTTTTTGCACAGTTCAGAACTCAGTGCCTGAGAATAGCAGTGGAAAATTATTTATAAAAACATTAGAAACTCAGACTAATGCTCTCTGTCACCTTGGTTTAAAATGTAATGAATGCATGCCAAGATGAAGTGGCAATTCTCCAGAAACCTGTCCTGTGATGTCTTCACCCTCAAGTCTCACACTCATTATCTCCAAGGTCCAGACTGGGCTCTGTGTCAGGCAGAGCCAGGCAAAAACTCCAAAACCTTCCTGTGTTGTGTGCTGGAAATCTCTGTGGCCTCTGCAATGTGTTCTTTGCTCTTTCCCTTCCTCTCCTCCTCTCAGCTCCCTCAGCATCACCCTGGAGCCCTGTCCCATCCTCAGTGAAGGGAAAACATGGCAATGAGAAGAAGGATGGGATCCCCTCCATGAACTCTGATCTCCTCCACTTTCATTGGTGACAGGTGCTGGAATGAATTCTGTGCTAATGGGAACTCCTGAACTGCTGGGATAAAAATTAAATGCCTGGCACAGGGCAATTATCATATGGTTAAAGTACCAGACTTTGCTTCAGGAGCTCTTCTGAAGACTTTTGTTTGATTTGTGGCACGACACTTAATCTTCTGTATTTCACCTATAAAGTGTGGATAATATTGCCTTCTTTTCTTAGTCCAAAAGAGGGTGATGATTCACACAGGCCAGAAAGGAAAGGACATACAAAATTACGATGAATTTTCAATTTTAAAAGGCCCATATTAATGTGCTGTGCAGAGGATCTGGAGCACATATTAAATGAATTATTACTGTTTTCACTTCCTATGAGCCTTTGTTTCTTCTCAGCCCTCGAACATTCCCAGTTTCTGATACAAGGTTTACTCTGAGCAAACACTCTTTCTCTCAGAGATGCTTTTATTTTAGATTGAATGAGAAAAAAGGGAATAAATGAATAAAAAACACAAGACCAACATGAGAGAAAAGGCAGGAACCATTCTCTTTATCTCAGCCCTTTTGAGTAAATTTTTAGCCCTGTTTTGAAGCAGAGAGCATGGGACAGCATTGTTTAAAGGGATACTAATGGAACAGAGACTCAGTAGCTCGTTTCTTGATAGAAATAGTTTACTGTCTTCCTCCTTTCACCAGTTTCTCCTGAAATCCCTTATTTCTTAAAATATCTTCACCCATTTCATCCAAATATTTTTGTCCAATTTCCTTTGATATGAAAACTGATCTCTTGCATCTCAGTATTTTAGGATGTTTGGACAGAATTGTTTTGTGTATTCTTGGATATTGAAAGCACTTTTCTTTCTCTTTTGATAACCTTCCACTATCATTTTCTTTCAACTGCTTTCTTGAAAAAAACTTTCACTCTGATGCTGAGATGGCTTGCTAAATGTCACCAAATTATTTGTGAATTTCGAGTGAATATTATTGAGAATAAAAGGGTGATAAGGGTCAGGAGAATGCTGATAATACACGACTCAGCTATGTAAGGCTCATATAACAGAAAACTTGGAATCCAGTCAAAACTAGATTGAAGATAATACTCTTATTACATGAAGTACAAAGTTAAAAAAGGGGTTAGTGTTCTTGTAATCCAGCTTACCTGTGAAATTTAGGAGCATTATAAACCCTGAACAGTTTGTGACAGCTGTGACATTGAGGTGGCCTTGGTACATTCAGAATAAATTTTTCTGAAAACCACAAAGGAATTTTTTATTTTGTGTCCCTTCCTTTCTGATCCTGGGCAGAAACATGCAGATATCCTCTCTAAGAACTTGTGACTCACCCTGTAACCTCACTCATGTTTGGTGTTTTCTCATGGCAGTGGCTCCAGCTTTGTAGATAATTTTTGTTTTCCTCCTCTGAGTCATGGCACTTTTTCACTTGGTTAAGAATGTTCACCAGGCTCATGAAGAGCAGGCAGGAGCTGCAGGAATGTGAGTTGCCAGCTGAAGGAGGCACAGTACTCAGGTCACACATCCCTGTCCCACCTTCCTGCCTCAGCCAGTGCTGCCTGTATGGGCTGGAGGGAGGAACAATAACAAATAATTCCCTCAGCTCACCTTGTCACAGCTCCTGCACTGCAGACCCACCTCCATCAGCTGCTGAGCCTCAGCTCCACATTCCAGAGCAGATCCAGCCCCTGCCAGCCTGGCCAAGGAGCAGCTGGAGCCACCTTGGAGTGCTCCTGCTGAACCTGCAGTGCCCTGGCAGCTCTGGGGGGCTCTGATCTGTGACCAGCACACTCTGGCTCTGCTCCTCGGGGTGTGCTGGTCACACTCTGCAGCCCTGACACTCTGGGAGCTGCTCCTTGGCTCAGCTGTGCTGGGAAGTCTGTCTGGGAGGCAGACAAAAGCTGGAATTGTTATTCTTCATGGGCAAGTTTAAAGGCAGACACAGCTGACCTGGCACCCAGAATGGCCATTTGAATTCAGCCTAATGAGTATTATGCATGGAGGCATTTGAATGTGAAGTAAGATCTGAATGCATTTTATGTCCTTGTGAAGTCTAAATGTTGCATTTGTTCTTAAAACCTGGAAAACTTGTTTGTCTGATATGGCATTGTCAGTCTAAAAGGAGGGAGTAGATATTTAAATATGGCTTTTCACTCAGTGAACAATGTCATAGTTTTCAGGTTAATGATAATTAGGAACAGATAAAATAGTAAAAATAAATTCTACAGAGCTATTCATTTCAGCTGCCGGTCTAATCTACTGCAACAGGGTATCACTGCCTCTGACATGTCTCCCTTCCTGTTCATTTTCATTTGATGTTGCAATATTCTGATTTGATGTGCCAGCTGTGCCATTCTTCAGAGGTGGCAGTGTAGACTGCATCCCTGTGAAGGACTGTATCTGTGGTGGGATTCCACTAAAACTGAGAGAATATATTACAAAATATGGTATTTTCTGTTCAAGGAAAAAAAAACCCTCTATTTAGCAAAATTCTTTTATGCTGAAAGAACTTATTTCTGTCCAAAAAGCGAATTAAATAATTTTCCATGGAAGGATTTACCTTTCACACATTTCACTGATAAAGAACGACGTAGGGTTTGAAAAACAAATAGGTCAGTTTAATCTACCCCGTGTCTCCAGATTTCTGTGTGCCAGGTTCTGTGTTTTCCTGGTGCTTTCTTTAGGGCAGAGCTGTATCCTAAAGAAAAGGATGGTGTTGGCCAGGCTGGCAAGTTTGTCATTCAGGAAGCACAAGCCTTGTCCCCTGTGCAATTAGGGAACAAGCTCACCAGTGACCCACTAACCCTGCCAGTTATGCTTCACTGAGGAATAACTTGTCAAATGTCACTTCTTTTAGCCTGGAAACTAGAACTCCTACAAGCTCTTTAAGATGAGTAGTTGCAGCAAGGAGATTTGTTCCCCTCAATGAGAAAACCTGCTGAAAGTCACAAGTTACTGGGTCCTGGAAGGCCCGTAGGGCTCAAAGCAGTCTTAGATAGGGATGTTCCTGTCTGCTCCTGTAAGCTGCTGCTTGTTTGGCTGAGCAATAGTGACAGCAAGCTGGGGGATTTTCTTATTGCAATTCATTTCTTTCTAAAGGAATGGAATGTTTTCTCTTTCCTTGAAGAGTGGCAGGAGGAAAATAAACAACAGCATTCCTCCTGCAACTTTTCTGGGAGGACACAGGGCTGTGCTGCTGTAGGAGGTGCAGAGCTGCCCCAGCTCTCTGAGATGCTTCTGTCTCTACCTGCACCTTTGGAATTTTGCAGGAATTGCACCTTCTCCCTGGCTGCTTTCCCCCAGGGGGTAGCACCAGACATCCTCTTCTGTGGTTTAACTATATAGAGGAATTTCACCTGAGTGCTTAGTATTGATTTATTTAAATGAGATCAGTTAACACATTTGCTGGTGTCTGCCATCGAGGAGGACTATCAACATCTCATTCCTGACAATAAGTCCACAAAACTCTGGGAATATCAAGCAGTACATGGTATTCCCATTTCCCTCAAGCAGAGGGAAATGAATCTGCTTGCAGGTTAGCCACTGGTAGCTGTTCCTAAATTCCAGGAGCTTGAAAAAGACTGTGCTCCTGCAGAGAAATCTTGCTGGAACCTTTAGAGAAGCATTTTGTGAAATATATGTGTGACCAAATCATTGTGCCTGACTGGAACAATGTCTTTTGTTCCTTAAAGCATGAGCCACCCTGAAATCCTATCTGGAATAGGTGCTGGTTCTGGGGTTTGCCCTGAGGTGAAAACTCTCAGCAGAAAATTTGAGAGGGGGGGATTGACAGAAGCTTGGTAAGGGGTGAGCTTGATGTCCAAGGAAACCATAAATACAAGCAGATGAAACTGTAATGAGCAATCATGTCAGTCCAGCACCATTTTTAAGCAATTGTCCACCAAAGAATGTGGAATGAAAGAAAACTGAAAGTATTTCACCAACCCAGAGACTGCTGATAAACTTTTAAGGCCAGAAGTTTGTAAAACAAATTCCTGAAGTAGTATTGTTTATTGCATTTGCTGACAGACTTGGAAGATTTCTTAACAGGATGGTCAGGAATCAGTCAAACAGACCAACTATAGCCTGGGAAAAAAGTACCCCTTTGTTTTCTTTTATTGGTTTGAATTTTCTCCAAGTGAGCAAGTCAAGCAGAACAGGAAGTCTTGAAAGCATTTGTTCTCTTGTTCGCCTGAACTTGGCTGCTCTGCAGTGCTGAAATCCCAAATCAGCAGCTGAAGAGGTGAGATTTAAAAACTGTGGATACAGTTGGAATTAAATCAGCATTTCAAAAACTGCATTTCAGTGTTTCTTTGTTATAAATAAAAGAAGTTGCTCGTACCTAGGTTAAAACAGATAGCATCATCTTGATGATGTTCCCTTGCTCCTAAGCTTTGGATTTATATTGTATTTTCCCTTCTTCAAGGATATGGTGCTTTTCAGTTCCCCAGTGTTCTCTAGTACATTTAGAGTTTTAAAAAGCTGTTGGTTTAGTTTTAACACTCCTCAGCTGCCTGAAATGGAAAAAAAAAAA
>VZRH01003064.1:617403-637918 GCA_013397555.1 Urocynchramus pylzowi
ACTTGTTATGTTTTTAAAATAAATTTTAAAGCAATTTCTGTGTTGCTACTCTGAGATAAAAATGTTACCTATTGTAGTGAGAGATCATTGGTGTAAACAAGAATAGTCTTCCCAAATTTGACTGGAAAATGCATTTATTTCTGCACTTTTATTTTATTTTATTTTATTTCATTATTTTTTATTTTATTATTTTTATTTTATTTTACTTTACTTTATTTATTTTATTTTATTTTATTTTATTTTATTTTATTTTATCATTTCCCTGTAGCCTTTTGGGGACTATTAAAAGCTTGTGGGTTTTTTGGGGATTTTTTTCAACTGAGATTATTTTGGCTTCTGTTTTTCCTGAAAAAACTGCCTCAAAACTGCCCATGCTAATTCAAAATATTGTTCTCTCCATTCCTGTATTACTGTGTGCAGTGGTATTTCATTAAAGTTTTTAGTCCTAAATGTGCAAATTTTCACAGCACACAGTGAATTCCAAGGATTGAGAATTCCAAGTGTGTCAGTCTAATAAATGCTCCTCTGTGTTTCAGAGGTGAGGAGTTACTTTTCAAACACGTTTGACTTTACCAAGTGTGGAAGCCTCAGGAAGCACAGAGCCTCCTTTTTGTCTCTTTCATTTTTCATTTCCAGCTGCAATATTATTTTGTTTAATTTGACAAGTTCTGATGACCCAAATGCGAGGCTGAAAGGCTGAATGATGATTTTTGTCCTCTTGGAAGAGAAATGTGCCAGAGACAAGCTGTCCTCTGTGGCAATCTTATTAGGGAGATTGAGAAATGAATGGAGCTATTAGAAAATGCAGTTAGAATGGAGATGTGAGGAATTATGGCTCTGCCCACGGGGGTGAAAAGCAATGACTCCATTTAGATTTGCAGAATTATGGTTGCAGAAACGTGGCAGAGGAGTGAAGAAGTTTCCATCTTCATCGTTCACCCCCTAATTGGCTGAGCCACTGTCAAGGTTCACAAGGCTCCTGATGTTGTTGCCATTAGTCTCCAACTTCCCAGACAAAGATAAGGTTTCTGCTGTGACATATAATCAAAAAGATATTACTTTTTAAAGATAAATAGTTGGTTCTGTTCTCTGATCTGGATCTAATAAACTAAGATCAAAAGAAAGCTAGTTTTTGCTGTGTTATGAAATGCTGCTTTTGGAACAGAAGTCAAAGCTCATTTCTTCAGTACTGCAATTCTGCCAAGTGGGCCTCAGCAAACACTATCAGTTGTTCTTATTTCATTATTATGTTTTAGAATTGTTGATTTCTGATAAAAGAACTCTTCAGTCGCTGTCCAAAAATTCAGCATGATTTGTTTTTGCAGTGCTGGGACTTCCTGATAAAGTCCTTATGCATTTATATATATAAATAATATTCATTAATTGTAAATATTCATTATAATTGAATGAAATATACAAATAAATAGATAAAAGGGCTTGAATAGACTTGTATATTTTTGATTGTTCTACAGCCTGATAGGATTGCACAGTGAGAGATTCTTTTTCTCATAGCTGCACCCACACCCTCGTTTGCAAATTCCACCTTTCTCATTTTTCTCATGCTTCTGCTGCATTTTCACTGTAAGACACTCATGGAGGTGTAGTTGACAAATTCCTGCTTTGCCAGAAGTTTTGGCTGGGGCTGAATCATTTGTGCTATCCATTTTTATTCTTTGGTTTAGCTTCCACTATTGCATTGAAATCGTTTTCTGGGATCTCAGCTTGTGCTATAAATGAAAGTGAGGTCATGCACCTGATGGGTTTAGTGTTGCTCTGGGCTGCTGCTGCATTATTTGCAAGTTTCTGGGCTATAAAAGAGATGTAGGGCACGAGGCAGGAAACAGTGATTGCAAAAGTCCATGAGTTTAAGTACAATTTGAGCCTGCTTTGTTTTTGCTCAGAAAGAGTCAATTATCTCAGTTAATGCTGTATCACTTGTTTATCTTTCCTACCTTATGTAAAAAAAACCTCTTTTATCTTCTGTTTAACCATGGCTTATTTGATGCTGATTTCTTTATTTCCTTCTGCTCTGATTGTCTGTTTCTGCTGTCACTTGCCAGGCCTGTTGATACAGCTCAGCATCATAATTAATGGGTAAATGATAAGGCTTAATTTTATTCTGAGCCTACAGGGCCAGAATCACAGAATATTTGAAGAATGGTAACAAATTTCCCATTTTTCAAATATGATTTTTTGATTACTTAAATAAAACATTAGTGAGACCAACAATAGAAATGTTCATATTTTATTATAAAATTGAAAATAATCTTTGAAGTCTTTCTGCAACACTCGATTTTAAAGTTCATTGGGTGCTCCATCCTGTCTTCCCATCACTTTAATTTTTTTGTCTGACTTAACTCTTATTGTAACCTGATTAGAATTTCTTTTGTACAAAGTTGGGATGTTCATACTCTAAGGAAAAAAAAAAAAATTTTCAATTTTGAATTGCTATTCTAATTTATTTTGTTTCATAGAGTATCAGTTCTGTTTCATATTCAGTTTTGGGTTTAATTAGTGTCCAAGGACATGTTCTCATGGACAGAGTAAAGCATTTGGAATGCAATAAGGAAAGGAAGCACACCTTGAGGCTAACTCTGATGGGTGAGAACACTCCAGCTTGCTTTGAGATGTTGGATAGATTTTAGTAGCAAAATTTATGGAATTCACACAACTGCTGTTGAACATGTTGGTTTAGAAGGGCAGGATGGCAATTAAACTTAGATGATTGTTGATTATAATAGGGAGTTAAGTTGTTATAGCAACTGGAGCTCTCATCTCACCACTGTGCACAGAAAAGCACATACTAAAGGAAATAAAGGGGAAAAAGACTGATCTTTTCCTTTCTCCCAATAGTCTGCAATCACAATTAACATAATTGATATTCAGGATTTTTCCTTTTGCAGTTTCTAGTACTTAAACATTGCTATACAAATACAATTAATTTGGCAATCAGCAGACTTCAATCACCAAAAAAAAAATGTTTTTTAATTTTTATTTAATATTGGATTTCAGTGATTTATCATCTTAACCATTTAAGTGAAAAATATGTATTTCAGTCCTTTTATAATTTATAAGGTTTTGTTATTTTTCTTTCCTTTTCAAGAGTAAAGGAGGTGTAATGCTGTACTCTGGCATACTGTTGTTAAAACTGTACCCTCTGCTGATTGTAAACCATAGCAGTGCAATTAGTCCACAGCAGTTAATTGAAAAATTGAGGCAGTAATATTTTCTGTGTGCTCAATACATTGGATTAAATCAAAAGGTATTAAGAATGCAAGCCCAAGAATTCTACTCCATTTTTTGCCAGCTGATTCTTTGGAGTTGCTGTGCTGATGCTTTTCATCAATTGATGGGTGTTCAGGGCAGGGTTTCAGAGAATATCTCAATCAGCTGGCAACACCTGGAATGTTCTGTGTGTGACACAACTGACAGTGAGGAAATCTTGGGTTTATTTCCTGTTCTGCCCCTGGCCTGAGACACCAAGTTAAAGAAAGGGAAAGCCAAGATTTGCTACCCCAGGAAATCTTGGATCCTGCAATGTGTGTGTGTCCTGGTGGGGTTATTTGGTCTTTTTGTGCCTGCAGAAGGCAGAACTCTGCTCCTAGGTTGTCTCTGATTTATTGCCAGTTCCTTTGACCTGTCCAGGATTAACAGAATACAGTTCCTTGTGGAATGGGCATGAGTTTTTAATAACATTTTCCTAGTGCCATTTCTGAAGGACTCCTTTCTCTGAACCAGTGACACTAGAGAGTAGCAGCATTTTTCTTCTAAGTTGGTCACCAGAAATGTGAATATTGGTTTCTATTAGGCACAGGAAATTATGTTTGCATTTCTGCCTCCATTTGGTTAAAAGCACAGGCACTCTTGTACTTCATTTTACAGCAACTGCAAAAAAAAGAAGTGTTGTTTTTAAATTGAGAGGTCAAGAGAAGAGAAGTTAGTTTTATGTGAATGAAATGAAGAGCACTCAGAGTTTGGATTTTCTCAGTAACTTGCAATTATTTGTTTTGAATATCTTTACCATTTCTAAAGAGAACAATTTTAGTCTAGATAGAGCTGTTGAGAATTGAAATGTCAACTAATAGTTTTAATTACTTGCTCGTGATCCTTTCAAAGGTAGTTTGAAAGAAAATGAACACATGCTCTCCATTAAAACAGATGAGATTTAAATGTCTCCAAATAATGCCTAATTTCAAGTTGTAGAAATTTCAAGTTTATGTGAAGAATGTGAACAGCCTGTTTTGTGGAATCAGCTCTGGGAAAGGTAGGCTGGGATATTTAGAATACCTGGCAGCAGAAAAGTAGTTAAGCCTGACCATTAGAAACCCTTATCATTAGAGTTTGATATTTAGCTATAAAAATTTGCTCCAGGCTAAAAATTAGACTCAGCAATTCCCAACATATGAGGCTCTAAATTACTTTTAAGATGTACACAAAAAGCAAGTTTGCTTACACATCCATTACATCTACATCAATAGTTCTCTTCTAGCTCAATATTTTATGTGCTACAAACTAAGTGCCCTGAAAGTACATAGAGAAGGTTTCTGGTCACTAGCTTAGAGCCTATTTTTCTATCTGCTCCAAGTTTGTTTCAAGTCTTTTATGGAGCCTTTAAATTACATCCATGCAAAGTTAAAGTGTTTTATTTCCTCAAATTTAACTCTACAGTTTTCATTTTTAATAACTTTTCATTTTCTTGAAGTATGATATACTCATTCAGGGCCATCTGCTTCTTTTCCTGCTTTTTTAAAGAGAACTTTTCTGCTTTTTTGGGCAGCCTGCCTTCAGCTGACCAGTGGGGGAAATAATAGAATTGTCCTGGCCTGAGTGGATCCCCAGCCAAATCCCTCTGCAGTGCAGGTGTGTCTCTGCAGCAGGTGCAGCTTTGTTCAGCTCCATGGACATCATCTGTTTGCAGCCATAACAGAATTTTGGAAAGATTCTCTCCCAAACACAATATTCTTTGATCCCAGAGGTGGGAACAAGGTGTAATGCATGGAAGAATTCAGAGCTGTACAAGTCTGCAGGAAAACAATTTCTGCGTTTCACGGGATTTTCATGTTTCACAGTAGAAGTGATTTGATGGAAGGCAAATTGTAGAAATTCCCTGAGCAGAAAGGTTCCACACTGGCTGCTGGAGGAGTGCAGAGCTGGGAAATGCAGGATCTTGTCAGGCTGCCAGTTTGGCTGCTAATGAGCCAGGGCTGGAGCTTTGCAGGGAGCCACGTTGGTCTCTTTGGCTTCTGAGCCAGCAGAGTCTCACAGCCCATGAGCAGGGATCCCTCTGGCTCTGACTGCTGCCTCATTTCTGCTTTTTCTCAGAGCTATAAATTTTTTGTTTTATTTAAATTTAGTACAGTGAGAGGTAGAGGTTCAAACTAAACAAAAGTCACTTTGTCTTTGAAGTGCAGATGAGCCAGGACACGTTTTGCTGGCCATCAAGTGTGATCTCTGAAAACAACACAAATTCTGAATTAATTATTGAACAAGCACATTTATGGCACTTTTTTCCTTCAGCACCAGTAATTCTGAAAATTATTTTTAAGGTATTTGTCATATTAAGATCCTGATTCTGCAGAGGACTAAGTGCATAAGTAGTTCATATAATTAGTTTTCAAATCAGATGTTTGGAACACATGTAAAGCTGACCATGACTTGTTTACCAGGCTGAGAGCTCCACTCTCACTCAACCTTCTTGTAACAGGCTATAACTTCTCTGTCTTAAAATCTTTCAAAAGAATTTGTAATTGAAATCATAAATAATTTGCTTTTTTTTTGGTAACATGATCTGCAAAAGTTACTCTATGGGGGGTGTACCATTGGCAAGACATCCATGAATATTAAAAGGAGGAGTTAGTTGGGTTCCAGAGTGCAAATCAAAGGAACTGGGATAATTAAAACAGCATCTCTTAAAGACTTCTTCCCTGGTATTTATTACCTTATCTATTGTATGTTAAAGATCCCTCTTTGTTGTGATGTCAGACATGAACTTCCCATTAACCACAATTAATCTAACAGCCCACTCTACCTGCAATGATTTATTAACAGGTAATGAAATAGTCACTGGCAGAGTCCAGCACAGAAGCTGCAGAACCTGAGCTCATAATTGCATCTTGACTGCTTAATTGTGCACCCCTCAGTAGGCCAGGAACCCTTCAAGCATCTGGTGAAGAAGTTCTTGCCTTTAAAACGTGCTTAAGCACGTGTGTGACTGCTGGCTGAGAGGGGAGGTAACTGCCCTCTTGTATCTGCCTCTCTCTGACCTCAGGATTCTATTTTATTATAGAAACATAGTTTAAAAAGCCTGCAATGAAAGTGAAATGGTTCAGGTAATACCAAAGAGGAATCTAAAGCCTTATTTTACTGTATTGGTCCTGCTCTAAAATCTCGCTGCATTGTGGATGAGCAACACTCTCATTCCATTGACTACCAGAAGTTACTAGTTCAAAGTGGTATTTCTAATAAGGGTTTAGGAATAAAACAGAACATTAAAATTTAAAAATCCAGTATTAGAGTACTGCAGTTTTATTCAGTCATGCTTGGCTTATTTTACACACCCAGAAAATGATTGCAAGTGAAATATCAGGACAGGTTTTTTTATCCTATTTAATTATTGCTTGATTAATATTTGATGCAGGATTTGCAGAAAGAGATTTTTTTTTCTTCATAAGGCAAAACTAATTTGGGATAATATTGGTGTTTTATCTCTTACCAATCAATAAAATATAATCCTCCTATTTAGTGGGTTATTCTGCCCTCTATTGCACCAGCAACTGTCTTTATCTCTAATATCTACATTGACCAGAAATGACTGCCTGCACCCTGCAATTTATAATCCACTCTGCCCAACTCCCCATCAATTATTTTTGCTGCAAACTCTAGTGCCACTGATAGGTATTTTATCTTGGTGCTGCATTCCCACTGCCTGCGGACTGCTGCTTTGAAGAGCCTTAAAAGCGTCGCTGTTTAACAGCACTACCCCGTGCATCTGCTCTAAAATTTGTTCCAACTCGCTCACATTCTGGTTTTGAACAATACACTTTCATACACAGAGAGTAAACACATTTTGTTTAGTACCAATTTATTTCGAAGAGAGCCGTTCTTAAGTTCTCAGTGAGACTGTGTCAAAGTGTGCAATCCGGGGAAAAAAACTTGAGTACAATGTGAAAACAGTTTCTCCTTTAAATTACTGCGGTAGAATTTTCTGTAATTAAAATGTAAACTAAGTGCCACGTGCCAAAAGGACACTGTGACTATTTTTCCTGTTAGTGACTTAGTCACAGAATGGTTTCTTTTTGAAATCCTTACTTGGTGAGAGCTTCCCACCAAGGAAATGAACGTACACCAGTGGATGATCATGACCCATATTGTAAGCATTTGATCAGCCCATTTTCACAGGAAAAGCTCCCCTAACAAGTTGCAATAAATTATGTCTATGTGGGGACCTTTAAATATGTTAAAGACAATGTAAAAATATTTTTCTGGCGGAAAAAAAATCTGTGTGAGAATAATGCTATTAAAAATTATTGTCTCTGAGATTTCTTCATAATGTTTTTTTGAGGGATTTGTCTGTATTATTCTCTTTAGATGTGTTAAATTATCTGTATCTGTCTGTCATGTCTATCATTAATCTTTTGGATGTTTCTGAATGGGAAGCAGAATTTTCAGGGATTGTGCTGCTCTGTATCCTCTGTCTTAGATTTGTTCAGGCTAATCTAGAATGTTCTTTCCAGTCCTGGATCTCCATCCACAGGGCTGGCTGAGGGAAATTGAACAAGCTTTGTCTGGATCCGTGTTTCTCTTGTTTTCCAGAGAACTAGGAAATCAAGGAACATTACGAGATCTCTCTTGCCACTAATACATTGTCTTTGGCTGCAACTATTTTGACATCTAATTTAATGCAGTATAAAAACAGATCAAACAAATCTCTTTTACATTAAAGCCTTTGTGCCTCTTCTTATTTTGTTTTGGGGTTTTTTTTTGTTTGGTTTTTTTTGTGNGAGCCTAATTCCTTTAATTTAGGACAAAGTTCTTTGTGTTTTTCATATCTGTGTTCACGCTGCACTTCTGAGTGTGAATTTCTTAACATTTGTATTCCTTAGAAAGCTTCCTTCAAATAATAAATGTTGAACATGGACAGTTGATCAGTTGATGAATTTTGGAGGTTTTTGCCTATTTTGGAAGGTTCAGTATTTGGCTGGAGAAGGTGCTGGTGGCTGTGTGACGCCATCTAGGCCTGGGTTCCTCTCCCAGTGGGTGCCTTATGCCCTGTGAGGATGTGCAGAGTCAGGTGCTTCTGCAGAAGTCCCACCTTCTTTTTTGGGAAGTGAAACCTTCAGCAGCCTTTGCACCTCAAGACTTTTTTTTTTCCCTTTCCCTTCCATATGCTTACAGAGCTCTTTGTATTCCAGCATCTGCCTTGTGACCAGACCTCATTGCTGGTGTTTCAGACTTCAGCCCAGCTTGCAGATAAATCTGGCATTTGGCAGATTTATCTCAGGCTTTGTTCCACACCCAGTTCTGCCAGAGCCTCCAGAAATCCTGGGGGTGCTGAGCACTGAAGGTCACTTTTCTATCCAGGAAGAAAAGGAAGGTCACTTTTCTGTCCAGGAACCTGTCAGCTGTTCCAATGGAACCTGTCAGCTTGACCAATCTGTTTTTTTTAATCTGTGAGTTTGGTAATGGCATAGAATGAAAGAGATCTTTAGGAGAGATGAGCCATTCTCTTGGTTATGTAGGTCAGTTCTCTGTAGATGCAGTGTGAGCTGTAGCTTCAGTATCAGATGGAGCCTCTTTTATCCAAACAGGATAAAACAGTGGCATCCCACCTTTTTTTTTCTTTTTATGGCACTGAGAACATTTGCAGGGCTGCAAACCTGCTTTGGGCCCATTTAATCTAGTTTATCTTTCAGATGTCCTTATCTCATCAGACATGGGCTGTAATGCTTTGGTAGCTTTGACTTGGTTTTATGGAAGTTGGTTTTATTTTTAACTAAGTTTTCTTGATTGGAACTAAATCTGGGATCAGCACAAAGTTTGATGTATTTTAGATATGAATTAGAAGTTAGATCAGAAAAATGTGTAGTGGAAGAGGGGTAAGGGCAGAAAATGTAAGATAAAAGATACAAAGATGGAAAAGACTGCTCAAACAAAGTTTGGAAGGCAGAACATGGACCAATGGGTGAAGGGGTAATGTTATTTATTATAATAAGAAATTAAAAATGCTGTAGTGTTACAGCAAAGAAATAATCTTTATACAAGAATCTTGATATGAAAATATGCTAAAATAAGCCACTTACAAGTCCTTCAGAGGACTGCAGATTTTTGTTGGCCTAAATATCCCAGAGCTTGTACCATTTCCAGCAAACTGTCAGCTCTTGTGGCTTTGCTAATTACCAGCCAAAGAGGTGCAGGGAGTGCCTGAGTGAACACACAACAAACAACAATTTGTACTGAGAACCAAGTTCTCCTTTGGTTGAAACCACATTTGTTTTTGTCTGGAGATGTCTGTGCTCCTCTGTCTCCTCTCCCCTTTTCTGGTGAGCACAGCAGCAGCTGCTGCACCACCAGCAGCAGAGCTGAGACATGAAAATACCTGCTCTGGATTGAGTTATTTATTTTTAATGCCAATTTATCAGTGCTTTCTGTGAATTTTTATCACTTTCTGTGAATCAAATGAGTGAGTTTCACATCTGCTCATTTTTTGGAAGGACGAATCTTGAGTTATAGGTGTGTGCAAATAATTTCAAGCACCTTAAAATTTTCACCATGGAAAAATTAAAGCACAGTAGTGATTATTAGGGACTACAAGCACATCAATTCTAAATTAATACCCCAACATAATTACTTTGTCCTGCTCCTTTCTTTGTGAGCCATTGGTAGGTGGTAAGTAATCTCTTTTTAAGCTATTTCCCCCTCAATATGTCAGAGGAATTATTTGAAATAATTATGAAAGAGACATAGAATATAAATGTCAGAATAGATGTAGATGGGAAAATATTACTACAGAGGGGTTTTGTAATATGTTGGAAATGTCATTTATGGTTCTGTTTTAATGAATGGGTAATTAGTTGGCTGAACATCAGCTCACTTCTTAATGGAATCTTGCTAGATTAACTACAAGCCTCATTCATATTATCCTACAGAATTTTTCTGCCTTTGTATAATGAATATTCTTTTTGCAGGGTGCCAATATGAAAAAGGAGGGATCTCCTAGTGTAGAGAATTTGGGCTTTTGTCCTCTGTTGAAAGAATTTGGGGTATGCTTAAAAAGTGCTCAAAATACGTAGGGTGGTGCTGTTCCTATACTTCCACCCCATGTTGGTTTGGATACCAGTTCTTACACCTGCATTTTTTTGCATGGTTTTGTTTGATTACATTTTTCCCTTTATTTTGATTGTATTGACCTTTATTTTCCCTTTATTTTTATGGCTTTATTAATTAAAATGTTGATTTGGAAGTCTTTATATTTTGAATCCTCTAAAGTTTTAAAAATCTCAAATTCAGATGTTGAATGTTCAGTCTTCTTAAAAGTAACGAAATAAAAACAGAAAAAACAGCTCAGTCTTCGCCTCTCCTTATGTATTAACATGGTCCTGTGGAATATTTGCTTGTTTCCTTAAAAGTCATTAAGATGTAAAAATCTCCGTTTTTTCTTTTTTTTTTTTTAATTGTGCATCACATCTTTATTCTATATACATAATTTATACTTATTATTATGTGTTTTCCAAAACTCTTTTTTTTTTTTNTACTTATTGTTATGTGTTTTCCAAAACTTTTTTTTTTCTAGTTGGACAGAAGTTTGCTAAGGCATTTAAAAAAAAAAATATTATAAAACCTGTTTAACATTCAGCACTGCTGTTTGCCTAAAGCTATAATTTTCATATAATCTGCTTGTGAAAAACCCCCTAGTCTGAGGTGCTGCATTTCTTGTTTGTTCTACTTTGATGTCTCTGCGTTGCTGGGGTGCCCTGGCATGTTCCTAAAACACAGATAAAGGGAATTTTTGATATACAGCAATGAATAAAGACAATTTACCCTGGTTCTGCACCAGGAGTTAACCAACACCTGAAATCCATCTTGCCAGACCAGAATCTGCATGGTCAGAGAGAGGGAAGAACAAATACCTCAGTTTTTCTCAGTTGATGATAATTTTCCCCATCACAATTTCAGGGAATCCAGGAAAAAGAGTGTCAATATTATGAGATCTGTGTTAGTGTGAATACACATATGTCTGTTACTTTTACTGAAAATAAGTTCTTCTAGTTTTCTGAATTAGATAATCCCATCAATACATTATACCTTTCAGTAGCTTTATGTGTTTAGAAAACACCCAAGGTTTCAGCTAAAATAACTTGGATTATTTTGTTTTCATTTTCTTTTATTTACTGTCTAGCAAAGTGTTATTTGCAGTGAAATTTGGCATCTCAGCTGAACCATTATATTCAGCTGTAATTAGAATAAACTGTTGGCATGAATTACTGTACATTGGTTTAGAGATTTGTTTGGAGACAGCCATTTCTTACCAGAGCACAGACAAGAATCTGCTGTCTAACTTTGTACATTTGCAAAACACACTTAGTGTAAAATTAATTAGGTCATTAGAAACCTATTATCTTGTATCTGAGGAGCTGATTTTAAAAGTAAGCATGCTTGCTGTAGAAGGTGACATCTTTACATTCAAACCCAGTTGTGATTCATTCTCAGGTTTTGTTCTTGCTTTTCTTCATCAAAACCAAGTCATAAAAGCAGGTTAGAAGTAACTTGGTATTGAGGTAATACTGAAAAAAAAAGCAATCCTTTAAAGGGCAGATTTATTGTTTGATGGCATTTGTGTCCCATCCTGGAAAAAATAGGTTTTTCCTTCATTTTAAGAGTTGTTCACAAACATGGTGGAATTTAAGTTAGTTCTTCAGTGTTCAGAATAAGGAAGTTCTGTCTGTGCACTACAGTCTTTTAAAAATTAAAAGGTTGTAGCTAAATTGCAGGTCCAACCTCAAGCTTTGGTTGTCTCTATTCTGAAGAGAGCCACCCTTGCTGAGTGTCATACATTAAATTAATGGATGATTCTGAGCATTATCCTTAGCACATGATCTGTAGTGAAATTGTGCAGAAGACAGAGCAAATCTGAGAAGTTCAGTGGTCTGTCCTTAACTCTATTTTGTCTCACGTGCTCTGGCCCAGGCATTTGTTCTGCCCTTTCTGTACACTTGAATTGCCTGGAGACAAATTGGTCAGTTTATGCCTTACACCAAGATTGACATTTTTATGGTGCCTGGAAGACAGACTTTTAAAATTCTACTGTTTGAAAAATTGTCCTGATATCTGGGGAGAACAATCCCTGGTTCTGTGAAAAAGGAGGGCTGTGGTGGTGTGCTGCTGAGGAAGGAGCAGATCACCTGTGCAAAAGGAGCTGGGCTGAGGTTCTCTCAGCTGCTGAAGAGATTTGGGCTCCTTGGTTCCATCTATTGGATAGAAACAAATGCTCTCAGATATGCATTCAAGCCTGGACCAGCATTAGAGATCAGCCTCTGGGTGACTGCTGAGTTTAATTCACAGACAAGCAGCTGCTTCAGAATGCAGCTCCTGTTTTTCTCCCTGAGTGATCGCCAAGGGCTGCTCTTCATTTTCCTTCTGTAGCTGCTTTTGAGCTTAGCTTACTCCTCCCACCTCCCAGTCATGATCTGTCTTTTAAAATTCATAATTAATTCAGCCTTGAATATTTTCAAGAAATGACTCCTGTCTTTTGGATAAAGTGATGGGAGAATCTTCCAGCTCTGCCATTCCCAATCCTTGCTTTCAGGCCCAGACAAGGGTGAATCTTCTGTTCCCTTGAGCTTGTTCTTGTATTCACAGCTTTTGGTGACTCTTTTGCTGACTGATTCCTCCAAATATATCCCTTCACTCTGTCTCAGTGGTTTCTTCAGTGTCTCCCTCATTCTGTTTCATTCCAAAACAGATTATCTATAAAGAAATTGTCCATAATGAACAAGTATTGCATACAGGCTTTTGCCTTTATGCTCTGCAAAGCTTTTCTCTCCACCCCTCAAAGCAGTGAAATCAGTGTAGACCCTTCTTCTGCACAGACTTGCTGTAGGCAATTTAACCAATTTCACTTCTCAACCAGAATTTTCCTTCAGTGCATTTCTCCAGGCTTTCTTTAAAGCCTCCTGCCTAGTTTTCCCTCTCTTTTGGAGACTTCCTGCTGAGAGTCTGAATGCTGCTGATCATGCAGGCAGGATTCAATTCAGAAAAACACAGCAAGCATAATTTATCCTTCAGCTTCCAGCCCCTGTGTGGTGTCAGGGTTTTGTTTCTGCTTTCAGTGAATGTACGAGCTTGCTGCAAAGATTGTTTGGGTTGCTTTAAAATGTGGGAAAATCTCTTTTTTGATTCTAAACTTACAGCACAGAATCCTAATAGACAAAGCCAGTAGCACTGGGTGAAGAATTATTTTACAACCATACTACAATATGCTAAGAGACTGTATCAGATAAAGGAGAAAAATGGCCTTACCTCGTGTACTGGCCTCTGGTCTGAGCCAATAAAATAGAAGAAGAAGCCAAAACCATTAAGTTTTAGTAAGAACTGTCCTGAAGGGCCTGCTTCAAGTACTTGTCCATTGAAAATTTTGTTTTTGACTGTGAATTACATGGAGTTACAAGCACAAGGCATCTTCCTTTTTAAGTAAACGGACTAGAAGTTTTTTAGAGCAACCTGGAGAAAGTTGGATTAACCACATCTTAGTCCTGAGATATTCATTGCATTTATCTCATTAGACACCTGTATTTTAATTTTCTTGGTTTGAGATTTCATAGTGTGTTCAAATAATTAAATACTAAAATCTGGTACATGTCCAAATGCCTCATATTGAGAAAGGGCATAATATTGACATAATCAAATTTTGGGCTTCTTCTGAGCTTTGTCAGGGTAAGATGCAGCAGACTGACAGTGACTTCACCATTCTGCAGTGTAAGTTTGTTTGACCATAATATTCATCTGATACGTTACAAACTAAAATATCATTTCTGCAGAATAGTCAGAATGCAGTTAATTAGCAAAGTGCTGACCAGGCACAAACCCAGATCTCTCTCAGATGTGGAGAGGACAGAAGGCTGATCCTGCAAGTTTGCTGTGTTTTAATTGTCTGCTTGTGGCAAGCTTGCCCGGTAGATGCATGCACACAGTGCAGGTTATCAGAAGGAATTCTAAATACCTCCTTAAAAAATCTGGGCTAAATTTGACTTCAGTTGCACGACAACTTCTGTACATCCGGTATGAGCTGATCTTGTTGGGTTTTTTGGCTGTTCTATTCATTTGTTCTTAAGGTAAAGGCCTTAAATAGCTGAACTGATTCAGCTGATCTCAGGAAGACCATTGCAATTTTGCTTTGTCCTTTCAAAAAACTCAGAATTTTGCTGACAGGCTTCTGCTCCCAGCTTGCAGTAATTGGTGGCAAACACAAAGCTAATTCCTTATTACTCAGTATTTTCAGGGGGTTAATGGGCAAGCTGTTGAATACAAAACAGTGGCCAATAAGGTGGCTCTTAAGAGAATAAAGATCTGTAATTCACATTCTCCAGTGCTGAATTTTCCATTTATGTCTCTTATCTCTGTTCTCTTTTTTGTAGATTCACTTTATGTAAAGTGATGCACAACCAGAGGCTGCCTGGAGTAGGTTCACATAGAACAGGGAAGATTTGCTCAGTGATATCCAAGTTCTTTGTGTCCATTTATCTGTAGATGTAGGAACTTACAGGGCAGAAGAATTTGTAGCAGGGGGAGACCTGAGAAACCTGAGTTATTTACAACAGTGGGATGGATATTTTCCTTTTAGAAGAAGAATGAGAGAAAGTGAAAACACTTTTATCAAAGTGTTCTAGCTGCAATAAAAGAAATTCTCACCCTCTTTACCATAGAGGAGAGCAGATGAAAATAAAAATGCAGAGTTCATTTGTTGTTTCTTACTCTGATTTCATTCCAATTGGTTTTTCTCTTTTATTGACAGCTTCATTTTCAAATTAGGAAAATAGCATTATGCTCTTTCATGAATTGTCTATATTTAATTCTGTTTGTCTTGGGGGCTTTGTGTTAGCATAAAGAAATCCAGCTGAAGTGGAATTTTCTCTAACACCATCAAGGGCAAGCTTTGCAATCTGAAACTCATGTGCTCTGATGATTCCTCTCACCCCTACTTACATCCTTACTTCCTTCAAAAATCAACACTAAAGAAAATAACAAGAAAGTGCAGCATAGCAAGGCTATGAAGAGTTTGGATCTTGACTAAATCTGGAGTTTTATGTCTGCAGACAGAATATTTTTTTAAATTCCAACTAACACCTTTTAACTTTTTGGGACATCTGAAGCCAGATATGTAAAATGGAGATAGCTACATGTTCAATAGCTGAACCAAACCCTTTAGACTGTGCTTTGCCATCTGTTTATTGGTTTTATTTCTGGTGCTTGCTGCAGCTGTGTGAAAGAAATTGGCTTTTTTTTTGAATAGCAGTGCTAACAAATTAAAAACAAAACTAACATGCTTCCAGGGCACTGACCTTTCCAAAGGAAGAGCTGGAGCACAACGAAGGTTGACTTTATTACAGTCTATTCTTTGTTTTCACAGCCAGTGCAGGGATGGAATTTCAGATAAGCCAGAACTGCAGAGCACCTGGCAAGGAATTAGGAAGATATATCCCATTTAACCAGAAAAAATTCTATGTCTGGTAACAAGGTCATGTGCATGAACTCTAGCTTCACTGTTCTCAATGATTTATGTTGATTTAGGTAAAATTTTGTTTATTTCTTGTTGTGTGATAAATATTTCCAACTACTGGCTGCTGAAAGGCTGAAGTTAGGGTGAATTGCCATTTTAAAGGGAGTGCTCTGTGCCAGAATGATTCTGGAGAGCTTCCCAACTGACTTCCCTACAGGTTACAATTGTCAGCTGCCAGACCTCAGGCTACTTTTGGCACTTTTATCTTTTTTTTTAATTTTATTTTATTTTTTATTATTATTTTTAACCAGTATAATGTGCAGATTTAAGCCCTTTTTTTTGAAATTTTATTTTTGTATGATCATTTCTCCTTGGTGTATTTGCTAAGTAGGAAAGGGATGAAAGTGTTTGAGAGCTCTCTTGAGACTGTTTAATATAACCCTTAAATACTTGGGTTTGAAGTTTGTGATGATTTGGACTTAGATCTGTCAGCTTGACTTAAAATTACTGCTCCTACTGTTTTCTGGTGGAAAATACTGTATTCTAAGTCAATAGGAAGTTAACTGTGATGTTCTTTTTCCTGACACCCTGCTGAATCGTTTGTCATGTGATTATGAATGTGTGATTAGGGCTTGTAAAAACAGTTTTGTGTCTCACGTTTCAATAGACCTTTTTGTCTGAATCTTATTTCTAATGAAGTCTGGGAGAAATTATGAAGTAGCTGAGGAATACATGGACTTTGAGCTTCACTAACATCAGTATCTTGTATTTCCATATGGAAATTGCTTTGCAGAACTCCAGCTGAGCCATCGGGATGCCCTTTCTGGTTCCATGTGCATTTTTAAGTGAGGTGAAAGCCTGGTTTTTGTTTCAGCAATTTATTTTTGGTAGCTGGGATGGAGAAGAGATGATGCAGATACAATATTCTTGAAGACACTTGATAGGGAAGTAACTAGAAGAATATTCTTGGTAGCTCTTGCTGATGCTCTTGGCTTGTGGGTGTGTGGGTCAGAGCTCTCTGAGAATTTGGGGATCTTGTCTGGATCCACCTGCAAAGAGATGAGGGCACCCTGAAAAGTGCCATGCCTATTGAGCAAATGAATATCTGGAGTATTTCCTGCTGAATCAGTTAATAGAAATTGTCAGGATGTCTATTTTGTATGATCAGAGCAGATGAGGTGACTCCCAATATTGGAACAACAAAAAAGTCTGAATTTTGTTTACCTTCCCAAAATGATCGGATTGCAAGGCTCGCTTTCAATGCTCTTATGAATATTAATGCATTTGAAATGTCTTAAAAATATTTGGGGCAAGAAAAATTCCACAAGGATCAGTTTATTCATTATTTCCTGACTCCTTGATATAACTATGTTGACTGACTCTTTACTAAACAAAAGTCAGTCTGGTCAAATTAAGTTTGTTGAAGAGTTTATCTGCTTGCACTTTTATTCAAGTTCAAGGCAATTTCAGAGGGATGGCTTGTGAAGCTGTGTTAGAGTAGAAAACACTTCATGGCAGATATATTTTTTGCTATTCATTTCATTTCTCAAAATATCAAAAATATTTTTTTCCTTTAAATTGGACACATCTAGAGCTTAGCATTGTTTGCTAAACGTTTTGCAGTCTGTGTGAGGAATCTTTACAAGCAGGTGTACAAACCCACCAACAATGCCACCAGCAAGATAAATCAGAAAAAAACCATGAGAGAACCTTGACCTTAGATTTCATGAGGAAAGAATGCCACAAACCTACCTGAGCCACGTGTGGGTAAACGAGGCAGAGCCACTTCACTTTTTGGGTTGTATTGCAGAGAAGAGGCTTGAAGTAAAAGACTGCTTGTAGTCAGGTTTTTGAAGTCATTTGAGGATAAAAAGTAAAAATTGTGTATCAAAGTTTCCTGGTGGAATGTGAGAAAAGGTGAAATCTGAGATAAAATAAGAGGATAAACCTATGAAAGGTGAAATGAACCCAGAGAAGCATTTGTCTTAATTTTGGTGTGCTCCAAAAAAAAAAAAAATAATTGACTGTGAAGTCACAGAAAATGCGACTGATCTGATCTTGTATCAACTGCACAATGATACATCATCCAGAGGTTGAGGGGTTCAGGATAACCAAACAAAAAAACAAAACACAAAAGTTACCTGGCACAGGAGAACTCTGGGCTGTTAAGTCAATGGTAAATATTGTTCCAAGTAAAAACACAGTTCAGGCAAAAATGATGGTCAGAATCTTCCAGTCTGAGGAATGTTGCTGGTTTTGTGTATTTTTGTCAAGAAAAGCATGCTTGCAGAGACAGGAGAACTTGATTTAACTTCATATAAACTTCTTAGTGTATTGCATTAGTTCATCTTGGATGTTATCTCTAAAAATAGCACTTGAAAGAGCCTATCAATTAGATTTTATGACATGAAAATGTCATTTCTGAAAGAGTCAGATATTGTACCAGATATGACAGTGCCCAGAGACCAAATTGGGAGCAAAATATTTCTGTCTTTCCCTGAGGTGTCGGTTGAACTCTAACTTTGGATATAGGTTATGTGGACTTAATAGATGGTTGATTTTGTTCGGGTAGGGTTTGGTTTGCTTTTTTTATTGATTCCAAGGTCCTTAAAGTACCATTCAAAAGCTGTCTCCAATTTCAGCTGCCTGTTTTTGTACAACAGGTTAAATTCAGGAATGACAGAGATTGTAAATCAAGCAGGATTAGAGAGGATGATGCCTTTTTCTTGTTCACGCTGTAATTTTTACCGTCTCGTGTCTATCTCAGCTGTTCTCAGCTTCTCCTTAAACTGAGGGATTTTTTTAAATTTTTTTTAAAGAAAGCTAAGTAAAACTAGAAATCTGTTCAGCCAAGTTTTGGAATCCAGCACTTTTCATTCTGTATTCCCTGCTTACACATATGCTGGAGGAGGAGGATTCTTTTGGCAAGTGAAGGAAAAAAGAGCTGGATTTGCAGGAGAGTCTCTCTTTGCAGTCTCGTTTCTGAGAGTGAACCTGCAGGTTCATCTCCACACCCAGAGCCTAATTTTGTGATTTTTCTGGAGTCCAACAGTGGGAAAATGCCACTGAGGTACAAAAGTGTAACATGCTGCTCAGAGCAGGATTTGGGGCTGCATTTTGTGTGATCAGACTGAAAGCTGCAGAAGCTTGAAGAAAAGCTCTCTGGCCAACATTTGCTCACTGAGGATTTTGGTTTCAAAGCTTTTGTATCTACAGAGAGTTACGTGGGGGTCAGGGGAGAATTTGAAGTTGAGAATTAATTAGGGGAGGTGAAGTAGCGAAGCACTTGGTGGAAGAAATCATTGAGGACATTGGTGAAGGGCAGAGAAGTCAAATATGAAAAGGAAGGAATCTATTGTAGAAAATACAATAAGAAGGCTCTGTCAAAGTCCCACCTGCTCGTTCTTAGCTGTAAAATAATGTGTTGTAATTAGGTGTATCAAGTACATGTGATTATAGTCACTCACTGCTTGAAAATGCTGGCAGAAATGTCCATGTAGTGTGGTCTGATAATACACAATCATAATTGAAGTGGAGAGAAGTTATTTTGCTAATTAGTCAATGTGTTCTACAGAAATCAATAGGAAAATGAAACCCTTTAAAATTTTACTTGCCACAGAGTAACACAGCTAATAATGTGCCTTGCTGTTAATTAATAACCCAAAATCTGGATCTCAGGTAGAGTCTTGGCACCACTGAGAGTGATGGGAAAAAATCTGTTGTTAAATGGGGAAAATAAATTTACTGGGAGAATGATTTCATTCTTTTAATCCATTTTTACCAGATATATGTTGCCTTTACCACTGCCTTTGCATAGTCCATTCTTTTTTTTTAATCTTGAATTGATACATCACACCAGAACATGTTGGGAATGTCAGAGGATAGTGTGTAACAGTGATACAAAAGAAATTAGCATATTCTCATGAAAGATGATAACGTTCTGTTGGGGTATCAGTCCTGGGCACGTCAGGGCTGAGTGACAGCAGCTCACATTGCACTGGATGGGCAGATGTTCTGAATAATGCTTTGCTTAGTGAGTGTTGACATTTCTGTGTCTCCACTGGGCCTGCAGCTTTCAGAAGCAGGTCTCAAATGCTTATTTTCCTTTCTATTGCATCTTGATTAGTTTGATGGAAGCTGAAGATGTGAGGGAGATGATATGGACTGAACTGAAGAAAGTGGAGATAATCAGTAAATGTAGTCTTTCATCAGTTCCTCTCCTGAGTCAGATTTTAGGCTATGAAACCACTGTAGCTGAGGCTGGATTTGTGAAATGGATTAAAACCCATCTGCACTCACACCTGAGCCCGAGTTGCATGTACTTACTTAACCTCGTGTAGACTTGGTAATAAATTGATTTATATGGTGGTAGGTGATGAAAGAGCGAGCTGGGAAAGAATTTAACTCTGGTTCTTGGCATGCTGCCACTACTGAAAAAAAAAAGAATTTCAAATGTAGTGCACATATGTTTATTTCCCTTCACTGTAGAACAGCTTCATGGATTTCTCTTTCTTCCTTCTTGTGAAATGAAATAAACCATCACAAGAGACTCTCTAATGGAGTCTCTGCTGGATCCCACCATCAAGAGAAAATTCTTCCTGGCTCCTTAAAAGATTCCCACTTGGAGACTTTTTTGCCTTGGTAGGAAAGAGATTAAATAATATTGTGAGGAAAGGAAGCTTTTGAATGTCACATTGTTGCTTAATAGTGGTTGATAGGTGCCTATGTCTTGAGACACCTGGACGTAAAAAAAAAAAAAAAAAAGGAAAAAAGTTCTCTACAGGAAAGAGAAAGTTTTCCTGT
>VZRH01003064.1:642918-655394 GCA_013397555.1 Urocynchramus pylzowi
GAGTAGTAAATGAGTCTTACTATTGTGGAAGTGCAGTCTCCAAAATAGAGTGAGGGAGCAAGGATCATTTATGAATACCATCAATTTCCTCTTGTGCAGTGGGCACAAAGCAAGAATAATTCCAGAAAATACATGTAATAAAGCTGAGGTTGGCAGGAGCAGTGATGCTAAGGTGTTGGAGCTGTTCACCTGCTCTAGAGCTGCACTTATTCTCTCCTTATTAACACTTTCTAGTTGTGCTCCTTGACCAGCCTTGCTGGTTTGCTGGTTATGAACTTTTACATGAACTTTTACATGGTTGGAGTGGCAGTTCTCACTGCAGAATGCTGGAAGAGTGCAGGCTCCAAACCCCAGCTCTGCACAGTGAAATATCTAAAGACATTTGCATGATTAACTCCCTGACTATCCCGGGATGATTAGAGCTGCCAAAGTCACATGTTTAAAGCATTCAGCCAATTTAATCAGACTGAAAAGGTTTAATTTATTTCCAAGTGTTTAGTGTGATTATTGGTTTAAATCATAAACAAGAGTTAACAACAACAACAAAAAAAGAGATGTGGGTGGTGCATCACTTATTACTTTATGTAACGTGGGCTTGCTGATATTTCATGGCATATTCTGATGCAGAATCAGAAGCATATGAAGACTATTTTTTTTTTTTTTCACATTGGCAACTGTGTATTATGTCAAAATAAAATATGTAGCAAAAGCAACACCTCCCTCCATAAATCAGCCCCCACTCCCCTTCCAGCCTGGATGATCACAGCCTGGAATTTCACAGCTCCTGAATCATTGAAGTCCATGTTCAGCATGGAGCTGCAGAGTGCAGGGGAATGATGTGACAAGCAATTCTCTTTCTCTCTTGATTATTCTTCCCAGTTCTTTCTCTTCATGAAGAAAAAAAGAAAATTAGGTGACACTCAGTACTGTTTATAGGAAACATTGAAAATGTCTAATTATAATTTATATGATTTTTGTGCCACTGTGACCATGCAAAATCTTGTTTCTAAGCGTGGAAGCAACTATGGTGAGACAAACCAAGTGGGAAAATAATCTTCAACAGCAGCTCACTGAGAATATTTCAGAAAAACACTTCACTTACAGAGAACCTAGAGCACCAATATGATCCTTACCTACATGCACAGCACTCCTGTGTGTGCAAGAATGTGGAATATTTTGAACACTACAAAGTACCAGTGTAATTTTAGAAGGTTCTGCCTTTTGTTCTTGTTTCCTATTTCAGTTGTTTCTTTCAACTGATTTGGAAAATGAACAGATCATTTTGGGGTTTGTTCCCAAGCCTGGAATGGTGCTATTAGGCCCCTGATAGGATAAAAGTGCAAAATGAGCTTCAGAATCTGCAGAAGTCTTTTGGAAAAGACTAAAGTACAGCTCAGAGAGGTGAGTTAAAAGGACTCCATGTGGATAGTGCCATGGGTAAAACTGCCTTTGACTTGGGGAATTTTTAGTGAATGTAATTTTTTGGCAGGTAATTCCAGCTTTAGGGCAGTAATCTCGATATTAGGGGAGGAAAATACACAAACATTTAAATAAGCAATTTATGTTTCACCTAAATTCCTCCAATTCCAGTTGTGCTTTACCCTGCTGGAGAGGCAAGGTAAGGGTGGTGGGAGGCTCAGCCTTGTGCCTGGCAGAGCTTTAATTGTTCCATCTAAACGAGGAGGAGGGAGGGTGATGGAGCTCCTAGTGTCTCCAAATTGCTTCAAACAGAAAGGAAATTATTTGGTTTCCATTGCTCCTGGGGACATGATAAAGAATAATGGAATTAAAATAGCAGCAAGGCAGATTTAGACCAGGCATCAGGAAGGAATTCCAGTTGTAAAAGCCGTTGCATAGAATTTATTGCTGGGGGAAATAGTGGAGTCTTTGTCACTGCACTACTTAGGAACAGACTAAAAAAGTGTTTTCAGGGATAATTTAAGCAGAGTAGGTCCTTCATTGGCTTCTGAAGATAAATTAATTCAGTTCTCCATGTCCACCTTTCTGTTGTGTGGTGAAAGCTGATTGTAGCCATGAAATAGATGTGATTTTGCTTCTGAATCTGTTGCTTTAGGACAGCAGTCAAGTGATATCTCTCCTGTCCACTACAAGGACGGAGAGAGAAGAGAGACAGGTTAATCTTGTTTGATTTCCAGCAGTTGTTCTCCATTGTAGAAATGCTTTTCCTTCCAGAAAGAGATTTTTCTTTTGCTACCTCGTTGCTGGGTGGGGCTACAAATGACACCACTTTATTTGTGTGCTTTTCCCTTTGGTTTAATCACAAGTGATGTATATTCAGTGAAGATGCTGAACTACAACTAAATGTCCTGCTTAACTAAGGAAAACAACCTCTCACACTTAATGTGTTGAGTTCACCAGAATAAATGCCTAATTCACGAAAAATGAAACTTTGTGATCACTACTGGAATCATTTAATTTACAAAGGATAATGTCATGAGTTGGATGATTTTTTTTTTTTTTTTTTCTTTTATAATTATAATGCCAGCTCAAGGTAGCAATTGTGCATTCTTTAACATTTGCCAGGACAGCCTGTAAAAAGAAATTCCCCTCTAAAAAGAGCAGCCCATACTGAGCCTCCAAATTGTCAATACTTCTTTCCACTGCCTCTTACTTCTAATTTTATAAGAAGAGACACTTCATTCTGACAGTATTTTAAGATAGAAGTTGCATGTAGCTTTTGTTAATTTAGGACAAATTACTCTTAAGGAGAAATCATGACAGATTGAGTAATTTTTTCTTTAGAATACGTTTTTTCCAGTTGTGTGCTTGGGTGATTTGCTGGGCCTTTCACCTGATGAAGTCACAGCTCTTGGTGTCTTTCACTCCTGTGACACTGTCACTGTCTCAGAGGTGCTGCTGTCTGGATCAATTTGTCTGAACTCAACTTGATTTTTACCCTGTTTACTCAGTCACCACATATTTGATATTTCAACCCAGAAAACACTGGGGGCTGAAAGTAAAATGTTTTCAGGCAGTAGAGTTAATAGAACTGCGGGGTTTTTTTTGAGGACAGAACACTAAATTCATTGCTTCAAAATGTTCACTGTCAGTAGTGTTTGGGCTTACCTGGGATTTGTGAGTTTTACTGGTGACATAAACAGATGAAATTGTTTGACATAATGTTCTCTGCTCTTTTTAGGGGGTTTTGTAGACATTTGGGCATTTCACAGAAAAAAGTTATCTCCTTAATATTTATTTGAACTGATCTCTGTGCCATGCCAGGGATATCAGTTATCTGGGCTTGCTGTTTAGAAATTTGCATCACTCATTAAGATATGTACTGGATGTAATAGACTGGGTTGCAACAGGACTGGATATAAAGAAGTCCACTAGGAAAGACTTGTGGAGCATCACAAATAACAGGTTGCAATATATAAATTTTCCAAAAATTATTTCTAGAGTGTTTTTACTAAACAACTTGCCTGATCCACAAATGTCTTCCTTTCAGGACACCTGATGATTAAAAAGATTACAAAGTTTATTTTCACTACTGTGCATAAAAACATTTTTCGTCCGCTGGAGATTTCTATTACTACATCTATATGCAAATAAATAAAACAATCACATTTTTTAACTGCACTAGCCTGCCAGTTTCAAACAAGAAAATCCTCATCTCCAACTCAACATGATTATATTAAGTACAGGATTATGTATATAATGCATGCACAAAATTGTTCTCGTTTTACTTTCATGCTCTCTGTGCCAAATTCAATTTGGATTTATTAACTCCAGTCTGATTTGATAGTAGTCTGTGGATCAGGAGAAAATTTTTTGGTGAAATTTTAACAGTCACATCACATTACATAACAAATGTCTTGTGTCATGTACTATTATTTCAATTTCAGGATGTTGGACATGATGTAATGTGATCTGAGGTACAGCAAGTGATGTAGAATAATGCTTCACGCAGTGTGCCAGGAACATGGTTTATGTTCCTGAATGTTCTGCAGCTTTATGTGCCCATTACTGCTCTGGAGGGGCAAGGAATCTGTGAGTAGAAGGGCAGATATGGCAAATGCAGCAAAAATATCACAGGGGAAGTGCTGTGCAGGAATCAGTGCAGTGAGGGCTTCATTTGGATCACATCTGTAATATTGACATTTCTGTTGCATGGCAGCTGCTTTCCAGCTAAGGTGAATGTGTTTGTTGCAAGGACAGCACCAAACTTTGGAGATCTGCTGTCTCCCACAGATGGGCTCAGCCCTTTCCTGAAATTCAGACCAAGCTCTGTCACACTTCACATTTATATGTAAATGTTTCTTGCTCGGTGAAAAGCAGAATTTCACATCCCCAGCTCTGACTGCCAGGGAGCATCAGGTCAATGCACATCAGCAGATGTCTTACACTGAGCTTGGCTCTGTCAGGATCCTGAAAACAATCAAGGCCTGAGTTTAACGTCTCAGTTTGCTGTGTTCCACTCATTTCTCAAAGTGTACTTAAGCAAATGATTTTACAAACATTATCTTTCCCCAGTTGCCTTTGTCAGCCATGTAACATCCCAGATTCTTAATGTCTCTTCCAGAGACTCTAATTCTTTTAGACTGCCTGTTTACTGACAGCTGTTCTCTCCTTACCTACTTGTTTTCAAAGGAAAAATTAAAATGTTAAACAGTATCTATTTGCAAAATCTCTGCTTAATAGCTGGGTTCACTGGTGACAGCCAGGAAGTTGTCATTCTTTCTTCTTATGTTATAATGCAGATCTAGTGAGAGTAACCAGGGGAACAAGGAATTTTCTGTACTTGTAAGCTACACAAATGCATGCTGGAGGCATTGCAGGCTCCCTGTTATCTGTGTATCACTGAAGCTCTGTGCAAACAGAATATAAAAATAACCCATGTAAAAAGGAAAAGGAAGGCAGGGTGCACATTATGTAAATTGGCTAAAAAAGCCCTCAACATGATTTGCATGAACTAATGTGGAAACTGAGAGTGTAACAGGCATGGAGACCTCTTCCTGGGCTTTTGGTGATTGTTTCTGCTTGGTACTGTACACATCAAATGGATGTGAAAATGCTTGCAGTGGTCAGGAATTTCCTGCTGTGTGCAAGGTGCAGCTCACAGTGGAGTGGTCCAGGCATGAAGCTGGTGTTGAAAAATGAAGAAAACTTGAGATTTATGTAAGATGCATTGAAAATAGGCAAAGTCACGTTGGACAGTGCTGAGCTTAATGAAGAGATTCTGGTGAAATGCAGAGGGAAAGAGAGTGAGGTTGGTGCTTTGTGGTTCTCATTTATCAATCCATACTTAGTCCAATGGAGTAGAAGGGTTTTCCTATTTTATTAAATATTATGAGCCATTAGGCAGGGATTGGTGTCTAGGGGAGATTTCCATACACATTTTTCAGTGCCAGGATACACAATGGCCAAAAACTGTGAGGAAGGTATGTGCAGCATTCTCTGGGGTTTTAATACTGTTTCTCTTTTTTTTTTTTTTTCCCTTCAAGTAAACCTGACACAGATTACTTTGTGGAATTCACTAGAACTGATGTTTTCTATTCTCCTTTTGAACTCTGTTAACATTTAACCAAACTCATCTTGACAGCTTACCAGATCTCTCTGGGTTCTCTGAAATCAACATGACTCTCAGTCACTCGACAGGGATTGGTTTAATTTGCAAGTGTGAAATGGTTGTTGCCAGCTATAAGTACATAATATATCCACAAAAACAAGTTTTATTTTCGGGCCAATGACAAAGATGCTTTGCACTATGCTCAGCACATACTTAGCAAGCTGAAAATAAAACAGAAGGCTATCAATCTCTAGCCTTGGCTGAGGGCTTTAAGGATCACTCTCTTCAGGGTACTAGCTCATTGATTAAGCACACAGACCATTTACCAACTAGCCTTGACAGTTAATCAATAATTCTTTGCTCTGTTCGCCAGCATTATCGATATTTAACATTCCAAATAAAATGCGTCTAATTTTGTCTTTGCTATATTACTTCCATAATTAAAAGAGAATTAGCAATCTGTCCAAAATTACTTTATAGACTGGGTTGTTTAAGCAACTCAAGCTGTGGACATTAAGACTCAGCTTTCAAAGAGCTTGGAAGCAGCAATAGTATCTCAATATCACAGCCCAGTTTGGAGGTGAGTGTGAGGAGGGAATTCACAGCTTGTGCAAAGGCACCCCTGAGGAGCTGGTTCAGTCTGTCTGGGTGTGATTGAGCTCTTGTGCAGACTTAGAGGAGTTTGGTGTCATCTCTGTTGCCTCCAAAATAATTTACACTTTTCATTTGAAGTGAAATTTTCCTTAAGAAATTATTTTATAATAGGAAAAGAGCTGTCAAACTTTACTAACACTTAGATTTCATTCAGTACAGATGAGACCACAGCAAACTGCTCCCTACATCCTTTCCCCCAGTTTCCAAGGTCATGAACTGTTTCCACCTGGGTTGGTTTGGTTGGTTTTTTTCCAACATCATGAGGTTGTTGAAATAATTGACTTTTAAAATTCCAAAGTGTGTATTCTCTCCAGGAGGATGAGAATATTAGTGTGTCATCACATCAAGTCCAGAATTTGTGACAATGTCTAGGACCTGTCATCAGTTTCTTCTCATTTCTGAGAAATCCTTTCCAGCATCTATCTAAAGCATGAATTGTGAAGTGGAAATAAAAGCACACAGCTCCTAAACCTCCATTCATACTTCCATTAACAGTGTATGCAATATTCCAAATACAATTTACCAGCATCTGTCTGTTATACATGACTGAAAAAAATGTCAAAATCAATATACTGGGGTCAGATATTCTTTAACAGATGTTCAGTATGTTTCAAATTGTATAAAATATAATCATTGGTTAGTCTGATATTCTAATAATTCTTGTACTAATCATCACTCATTCTAATAGCAATTTTGCATTCTAAAATTTGAAAGTTCTTTGTGATGCTTTATAAATAAGAATTCCAAAGCAAAGAAATAATGAAGATTCTTGTGAAATTTGTCAAGTCAGAATCACAGAATATTCTAGGTTGGAAGGGACCCACCAGGATCATCAGCATCCAACTCCCAACTCTAGATACATCTTCCAAAAGTGGACTTTTTGCATGAATTGATCTTGTACTCTGAAAGATTAGCAGCTGATTGGTTTCCAACAAACAACCTCTGACAGATTTTTATTGCATTGAGACACTGTCAACTGAAAAAGGTTTTCTTCTTATCCAGGTCAATCCATTTCATTGAATAATGGAATAATGCTGTGTTTTGCAACTACCAGAATAATGTCACAGGGGGAGTCACTTGAGAGCTCAGGATTGAGCCCTGACAGGCAAACAGACACAGAAGTATGACTTGTGCCATGTTTGTGCTCTGTGGTGGTGAAATAACTGCCAGGACTGGCAGCACTGATTATGTGAGTGCAGAGAGCTCAGGTGGCACAGCCCTGTGGTGTCAGCTCTGCTGGGTGCATTCACCAAATCACAGAAATCACAGAGAGGTTGGGGTTGGGAAGGACTTTGAAACTCACCCAGTGCCACCCCTGCCATGGCAGGGACACCTTCCACTGTCCCAGGCTGCTCCCAACCTGGCCTTGGGCACTGCCAGGGATCCAGGGACAGCCTCAGCTGCTCTGGGCACCTGTGTGTAACATTTCATGCTACAAAATCAGGGCTGAAAAAATTAATCTGTGCAGGCTGCATTAAAATTAGCTCAGATGTGCCCAGCATTGTTATGATCTGCCTTGAGTTGGCTGAGGAAGGGTACAAACACCTCCAGCTGAGAGAGTTCAGAGGATACAGGAGAAATTTTGCTAAAAAGGTGCAAAATGGCAGCACAAAACTTGGACAATGAGTAGATGATTACCTACCATTATTAGTATCACATTAGTATCATATTTTTATATAATCTGCAGGTGTGTTTCATGTAAATGTCATGAGATCCCATTTCATTTAATTGGCTACTCTGAGAGTGCTGTCTTAGAGCATCTCAGGTAGGAAGGGTTATGAGATCATGAGCTTTAATTATAAACTTTAATCATGATCCTTCTGGGTTAGTCTGTGACAATTTTGTAAATGCTTCCTTTTTCTGCATAAACCAGAATTTTTCATTATGTCTTTCTCTTTTTCTAACACTGTTTTAATTAAAAGTTCAAGTGGAATTGAGCTAGTAGCTAGCCAGAGTAGTAACTCAACATGAGCATGGTCTGATTTTTTTCTCAGTTTTATCCTAATATCAGAGCTGGTAACATCCTCCAAGTCTTTATCATCTTTTCACTTCAATGGAAAAAACAAAGCCACTGTTGAAATACACATAAAGTCATTCCAAAGAATGAATTATTAATAAAAACAGTGATAAAGCTGGGTCCTGCTACCAGCAATGACAGGAATTCTGTTGACTTCTGCGGGGTCAGGGCTTGCCTCTCATGACTCCAGACAATGTAGAGAGAAAAGGCAGCTGAGAGCTATCTTTGCATTTCACAGTCCTTGGGATGCTTCATATTCCTTTTTTACAGTGAGTTTCTTGAGAGGGGATCATGTTCAGTGCCAAGAACTGCCCCGTGTCTGCTTGGAAACAATTTCTGATCTCTGAATAAATGATTAGTTGCAAATAGTGCATTGATATCTGTAGTCTTTATCGCCCCTTCTTTCCATCATGTGCAGGATTTTCCATTTCTTTTCTACAGAGAAGGAGCTAAACTGACAGCTTTATATATGATTTGTGCCAGATAAAAATTTATTAGAATTTGCAACATGGTGATAATCATTTGGGATGTTACGTGCCTGCATAAGTCATTGTATAAAGGATTAAAAGCCTAAAAAATGTTAATAATAAAGCCCCCAGATCTAATAACTTTAGAGATTAGAATTAATTGAATTAGTCTTTGATCTTGGGTGTTAAGTTTTAAGAGAAAAGTTCAGCAGGCATTTTTCATTCTCTTCCCAAAGAACCAGCCATTGCTGAGTGTGGGATTGAAATGCATCTCTATGGCAAAAAATGGACATCCAAAGCAAGGCTGAAGAGAATGTTTCCATCCATCTTTGTGTCAAGGCAATCAGTGCTGAAGTGATTTTTCAATATTTATAGGTATTTTGGCTTTTAATTTTAATTTGACGAATGTTTGCTGAGAGATCTTTACTCACTGATGAGGTGAAGCCTGTGTGTGTCTGAATACTATTGTTGTAAGGATTAAAGTAACACCTAAATTCTTCAATACCCACTGCTATTATATATATATATATATATATTATCATGTTGTATTATTATATTAGCTGATTCCCACTTAAACTGCTCTGTTGCATAAGCTTCAGGCAGGTAGAGAGCCCAGAACTGTTTATTTGAGATTATTATTTTTATGTCACATCTGCAAAGCTGTTTCAGCTCACATTATTCCATCTTCTCATTTGTGTCTGATGCAAACACCTTCAATGTTTTGTTGTTTTGGTTTTTTTTTCAATTACACAGCTGCAGAACCGAGGGGTTCTGCTGCTATAAAAATCCAGGTATGAGAGTCACAGAAGGCTCCATCTCCTGGTACTTTTCCTACTGTATGGGAAGTGGTAAACATACATCATCTCAGCTGCCTGCCTTGCCACAAGTCATGTTTTTGCAGATAATTTAGTCTTTATATTTGTGTTGCTTTTTATTAGTCAGAAAAGCTGTAAAAACTCCTTCATTGCCAAGTGAATGTAGTGAATCCCAAACATAAATATTTCTTCCTGTCAGAGGGGGATGTTTTATCTGAAGAGGTTTGCAATTACCAGAGAAGTTTAAAAAAAAAAAAAAAAATAAAAGAAGAAAAAGGAAAGGAAAGGCAAAAGAAAGTGAAGGCAAAATGAGAGCAAAGCTACAGGAAATGAATATTTAGAACATAGTCTTGGATATTGTGGCTATCCAAGATGTGTTACACTACCTGACAGTATCTTAGCAACTTTGAAAAGCTATTAAAGCATCTTTAATTATCTCTTTTGCCATTCACTTTGGCCTGCAGAGTATCTCCAAGCATGTCCTCACATCTCTATGTGACACTGAAATGTCCAAAATCCCTGCATTATGTTTGCTGTCACAATTAGTAAAGCCCAGTGAATATTTCAGAATGAATAATTTATCCCACTGATTTATCCTCTTAACTAATACACAAACAAGGCTCGACACTTTTTCTTCCCCATTTTAAATTATGGATCATTTGCAACCATCTCTGGGAAATGTGGATTCCTCAGTCTTTTGAGCTGTGATGACTGTTTCAGTTTCTTCAGATGAATTCTGTGGCAGCACTTTTTACCTCATTGCCTTTAATGCCTTCCTCTTCATTAGTTAAAGGTTTTGCTAAATACAGGCAGGTTTGGCATTTGCCTCAGTACCTGGCTGAAATGAAACTTTCCAGTCACTAAGAGCAATGTCCATGCATTAAGAAAGAATTTAATATTTGCTATATTCAAAACCATAAGGGGTCTAATTCCCACTCTCCTCTTTTATTTCCCCACTTTTCTCTGCTCTCTAAATGGAGAAATACCATCTTCACCCAAGTACATTTCTCTGAAACAAAGTTAGGTGCCCTCATACATGCACTAAATTGGCAATCTTAGTAAAGCCTGGCTAAGGAAAAGACATCAAGGACCTGATTTACCCTGACATTAATGGGTAGCACTCTCTGGCTTCAGGGGGATTTGCTTTTGCAAATCTCATTGTGCCATTAGACAATTATGATTAGAAAAAGGTACAAACACTCAGGAAACTTCTTTATCTTTTATGCTGAGTGGATGTCCCAGAAGTGACTGAGATTTTCCTTTGGGTTCCACACTGGAGTATGAATTTGTCCCGTGACTATCAGTCACTAAACTGTGGTCTTTTGATATCTTCCTGGGAGAGAAAGAAATAAAATAAAAAAAAAAAACCCTCTAAAATTAGAGGACCTGACCCCCTTTGATCACAGCTGATAGAGGCAAAGTACTTGGGTCTGACAGAAGTGCTTTAACTGATTGGCAAATATAATAGGAGTGCAGTTAGTAGAATAGTCTGCCAAAATTGAGGTCAACCATTGATGTTATCCCCTCAAAATCTAATAGGAAAACATATATTTTTGCCCTGAAGGAAAAATGTGGTTACTGTCAATCTAATCTATGTTAAAATCGTGAAAGAACTGAAAAAAATGGTGCACTAATGAAACTGTTCAGTGTGGCAGGAGAAGCTTGGCATTCAAGAACAAGACAGCTCCCAAAAATAAAAATCTGATGCTTGTGCAGCTCCCTTACATTTTAGTCATTCAAGAAAAATAAACTCTTTTTGCAGTGGGAATAATGTCTGTGGATTTTAATATCTTAATTGAAAAAATTTACTGTATCTAGAACTCTGTGTAAGATCATAGATACATATGACTGCGTGGTAATAAAATCAAGCAGACAACAACCACATTTTGTGTCTTGGAGCACATTAAACAATAAAAAGTCTACATGAAAACAGTTAATGCAAAATTAAATGTGTAAACTAGTGAGACAGGAGGGCCTGTCACTTAGGTAAGCTAAAACCCCTCAGGCTGGGAGGCAGCTCACCAGAACCAGAGAATCTCAATTTTCCACATGACAGGCTACCATCTCATTTATAATGATATTTTAATCATAAGACATCCTTTCTTTAAAAAGGAGGGGAAAAAAAAAATCCAGGTTCTAATGAACAAGACAGAATGGAACAATTCTGTCATTCCTCCCTGCAGCTGACAGATATTGCTGTTGGATTGCAAAGTTTCATTTAAGAGGAAGTTTCATGATAAATGTTTCCAGTGAATGGCAGTCAGCTGTGATTATCCTTCAGCTCGTTACAGTCAGGCTCTACCCCACATTGCTGACATCCCATCTCTGAAACCTGTTTGAACTGGATTGAATTGTCCCTGTTTGATCTGAGAGGCAATGCCAAACTGGAGCCTTGAAAAGCCCCTATTGAAATAGGTTGCATAAAGTTTCATTGACTTCAGGATGAGAAAATATAATTGGAAAATAAGGAAGAACCAGTGGTATTCCGTGTCAACCTGATTGTTTGAAGTGGGGCTCAAGTCAGGTTGCTATAAACACCTTCTCCTCAAAGTTGGGCTGTCAAAAATACCCATTTTTCATGAAGATGAGAAAACAATAAGCTCTTTTGGGGGTTTTAGATAGCTTGAATATTTTAATTAGCTGTAGTGAAGTATGTGGTGCAGAAATCCTGAAAAATAACATTTTAATAAGGAAAGTGTGCTATTGATACAGTGTGTGTATCAAAGTCAAGAGCTTGGCTGAGAGATGTGGATGTCTTTTAAGCTCTCATCCCAGAGCTTTATTAATGGTTGTACACGTGTTTATGATTACCATGGAAGTGACACAGCTAATTACAGGGATGTGCTTTAGCATCACTAGAGCTCATCACATGAGCCTTTAAAAACTTCCTAAGTGCTTGGAAGTTCAACCTGAAATTCTCTACTGCTTTGGGTAAATTATTTGAAATCAGTATTTCTATAATGCTTCTGCAAAAAAAACCCAAAAAACAAAAA
>VZRH01003064.1:665141-709734 GCA_013397555.1 Urocynchramus pylzowi
GAAAATTTCTTTTTTTTTTTTTTTTCTTTTTTTTTTTTTCTTCTGTAGAAGATGTGTTTGCTTTTTCCTCTTTTCCTCTTTTTCCTCTTTGACTCAGTTAAGAGAGGTTTGCATTTCACTAGCATGAAAAAGAGAAAGCTGTGACCTTGTAAACAAATTAAATGTGAAATAAGAGAAAGCACGGCTCTTATTTTTTTTTTTACTGTCTTCATAAATCAAGATATAAAATGAAAGTGAAAGTCATGTTTGAAACCTGAGCGTAAAAAAAAATGGAAGTGAAAGTTCTCAAATCTGATGTAAAGAATTCATTCTTGCCAATTAAAAAAATGAGAAATGTTCAGGCAGAAAATCGCATGGCTCATTAGAATAATCAGTTTAGTACCATGCAAAAAAAAAAAAAAAAAAAGTCTCCATGAACTCTTAACTTCACACACATTTCAATCTTCCCAGAAAAGATAAAATTCCACTTGGTTTTATTTTCCACTGGCCAACTGCCTGAGTGCAAATGACATCAATAATATATCCAGCTGTTTTACTGGGTAAAGGTGACTCATCTGGACCCCTTTAAAAATAAAACTGAATTTAATAACCAAAAAGAGAATATTGGCATGAAATTGCAGGTTTTGGAGCCTGGTTCAGCTGCAGTTGGGGCACGTGGACATGGTGCTGTTGGTTTTGTGACTTTCCTTGTTGCTTGTGACCTCTTTGTCTGTGATTGCTCTGGTTTTATATCTGTGTCATGGCAGGATTTCCTCTGCTGGATCCAGAAAATGGATTGGGATGACTGGGACTGTAACAGATAGACTTGTGTCCATCTCTGCTTTGTCCTACAAAATGTGTGGGTTTACCACTGTGGATTTCAGGGTAGGCTTTTATCTCAAGCAAGCACAAACATATTCATGTGCAGCTGAGATTATACAACCCAACAGCAAGTTCTTAAAAGATAAGAACTCCAGAAATAAGTGTTCTTCAGCTGTGCTTTGCATAATTGTAGGACTAGGTCATTACCATATTAAGAAATAAATGTTAATTTTTTGCTACTGTTAAAATAGATTATTAAATGTTGGACCTGCAGGGTGTGTCTCTATGAAACTTGCTTGCTTTTACACTAGCAATCTTAATGAATTCATTAATTACTTAATGGAACTTGAAGATAATAAACCTTCACTAAGAGTTTAATATTAATTATGACTATTATCATTATTATTACTCATTTACTGCAGGAGGGACTGGAGTACTGGCTGCTGGTACAGAATATATTGAGGAATCCACAGAATCTCTCAATTTTGTCCTCTGTTTAACTCAGGGCGGTTTCTGGCTGTGATGAGGGAGAAGGAGTTGAATCACAGAAGTGAATTATTCCCTGTTGAAAACTCAGCAGTGTATACAGTACTTCATGACCAGGCTATTTCTTGCTGCCTCTAATCTCTCCTGGTACTGTACTCTCGTGATGTTGCAGTCTTGAATTATTTCTTGCTTTCTTTAATTACAGACCCCGTTATATCCAGTTTCTTTTCCACTTGTGCTGTAGTTATTATTCTCTTTAACCCTGTAAACTCCCTTTGGGGTCTGCCTTCATTTTGGCACTTCCAGGGCTGTGCATTCTGATTCCACTGGTGAATCAGGTGTCAGTGGTGCTCAGTGGAACAGGTCTGGCAGGAGGGGGTCACCAGTTACCCTCTGAGCTTCTGAGCAGGGCAGTTATATTTCTGAGACCTACACGGGTGCAATTCTGCTTTTTTCTTTGCCCATGATCCATATATGCAGACCTAGCATGGGAATTGGCAATTCTGGCCATTCCCAGGGGTGCAAATGAGGAAGGGCATGGCTCCTGTCTGCTCAGTAGCCAAGGACAAGGCCCAGCATTTCCATTCTCTGAATGCACAATGGTTCATCCCATCAGCTGCCTCACCTCTTTCTTCTGTGGCATCAGAAAGAGAGATCAGGAAAGGGGTTTTGAGTTCCAGTTCTCTGCCACTCTGGGCTCAGGTTCTGTTCAGATGTGGACTAGGTTCTTCCAGAGGGGTATTTTCTGAGAGAGGTGAGAGTACAGAATCATGGAATCACAGGATGGTTTGGGGTGGAAGGGACCTCAAAGTCCATCTAGCTCCAAACCCCTGCCATGGGCAGGGATGCCTTCCACTGTCCCAGGCTGATCCAAGCCCTGTCCAGCTTGGCCTTGTATTTTTGCAGGGATATATATGTTTTTTTCTTTGCATTTCTAAATAAATTGCGTTTTCTAAAACTACAAATTCAAAAAGTAAAATAAATAACTGTTAAGGGAAACCCCACAGGCCGAGTAATGTTCAAAGTAATATTCAAAGGTTCCCATGATTTTCCCCCCAGCTGATTTAATTGGCTGTTTGACCACTTCTGTGGTTGGCAGACACTTTTAGTCATATTTGTTATGCAAGAAAACAGCCAGGTGCCTCTTGCACAGAAATTGAAACATATATTGAGAATTTGTTGTTATTTCTCTTTAAGCACCATAAAATATGGAAGAATTCTAACAAAGAGGTAAATGTATCTGAATAAAATCACTCCTGTGTGCGTCAAGATGATATAGTGGTTGCCATGGAAAACAAACATTGTACATAAATACTTGAATAAATAGTTGTATATTTAGAAGGGTAGCAAGCTGTTAACCAAGATTTAGACACTGATAAACAAACCCTGTAGAGAATCCTGGTGCTTTTAACTGTCTATATATCTATTCAATTAGTGAACTTACAATTCAATAAATTGTTCCAGCCTTTAATTGGAGGTTGGAGAAGCAGGCAAAGGAGCAAAAATAACAATAAGCATCATAGGTGGTTTTAAGAGGAAAAAAAACCCTATTCATACAGCTTGCCCTTACAATATTATCTCAGTTTGCTCCTGAAACTAAGGGCAATAAAATGGAAAATAAAATTTAGGCTGACAAAACCAAAGGTTTTGATGATGATTAAATCAACTATTTCAACAAAAATCATTACAGTCTTTTCAAGAATACAAGGCCCTGAATGTTTTTGTTAGTCCCAAAAGAAGATTGAGTGCATCTCTGTTTAGGTTATGGGGGAGGGCAGCATTCCAGCTACAGACAGAAGGGGAGGTCAGAGTGACTGGAAGGATTGGGGCTAAAAATAAGCAAACAAAATGAATTATTTTGATGTTATATCACAACATCAATATAGTAGTTTTTGAAGTCATTCATAAACTTCAGTGTTCTAATTCAACATTTTCCTCCAAGGCCAGTCTGGGCCTGTGGCATTTTGAATGCACCTTGTGGCTTTAACTGTGCTTGACTCTCAAGGATTCCCTCTTCCCTCTAAGTCACATCTCCCCAGGCTTATGCTAAGGCAGTTTGGGTTTGTACCTCATTGCTTCTCTCACTTAGCTATGGTACAATAAGGAATAATTGCCATTAACAGCTGGTTAAAATAACTTCCCAGCAGCCCTGCTGTAGGACCAGCAGCCTCACACTCTGTCCTGCTGAGAACCTGCAGAGGGTTTTGTGCAGGTAAGAATATGACCTGCATCTCCTTGTGCTCCATTTGGGATTTGAATGAACACCAGGACTGTATCCCATGAGCTTCTAATGAATTAATTATTAATGAATTAATGATCATCCATCATCATCAGTGCTCTTGTACTTTTTCATGGTTCTGTGTGATTTCTCACAGAATCCCTCATTGAACCTTGTGCTTTCTGTAAAAGAAGGCTTCTGTAGCAAAAGGAAGACTTTTTAATCAGGTGGCTTGTTGAGGATTAATGTCTGTCTACAAGGATTCATCATTGATCCATCAATGATTGATCCATCATTGATCCATCAACAATGATCCATCCTGCCTCAGCCACCCTGTGCTGCATAATTATCCTTACAGCCCAAAGAATCTGAAAAAGTTAAATTACTCCTTGCTTTCTGTCTTTGCATGGATCACAACTCAGTTTCATCTTCCTGTTTCCTTTTTGTTTTGTCACAGAATGGATAATCACTAACTTGAACCAGTTTGTTTTACTTGCTCAATCCATTTTTTGTTCTTTTTAATTGTCCCCAATTCAGGTCAAAATTAGGTATCTCTTCTTAAACACTATTGAGGTCCTTAGAATAGTCAGAAGGAATTTTGCCATAAATGCCACAAAAAGCTACCTTCCATTCTGTATTTGATGCATCTGATGAATGGCTTGGGAAAATAAATAAATAAATTGCTGCTAAATAACAACAGACTAATTAATTGCTGTTTGTGTTTTCTTTCCAGGACATAAGAAACTCATTTAGAGCTGCCATTACTTGTTGGGTAAATACATTCTGAGAATAATAGATGTATAAGATTATTCACTGCTCAGAGTAAATACATGATTAGTAGTTGTCAAAATGCACATTCTCCACAACAACAGGGCCCAACAGCTGCTTTGCTGTGCTGTGCCAAGGCTTGCTCAGGAACTCCTCAGTTCATGGCCCTCTGGAGCAGGGGACAATCTCAATTCCCTCTCTGCCATTGAACTGTGCAGGGTCTCAGAGGGGCCAGGTGTCTCTGACAGGGAGCAGAGAGAGTCCTCTGGCAGGAGAAATCCCTGAAAATCCACCAAACACAGTGGCTGCAGGCTGGGAGGGATGGCCCAGGCTGCAGGCAGGGAGGGGAAGGTGGAACCTGGGTTGTTAATGTGGGAACTGGTTGGGCTGAGAGGACAGGGAGCATTTTTTATCAGGCTTTTCACCAGGACGTGCAGAGCTTTGAGACAGCTTCACTGCTCTGCACAATTCCTGTAGCTCAGTTGTATCCACTTGTTGGATTGAGCCCTTTTCTGATCCAGAGATGAGGCAACTGAGAGGTGTTTTAAAAACTTTTATTCCATTTTCAGTCTCGTTTGAAGGGTGAGACAATACAGATGTTAAAATTCACACCATCACAATCAGAAGCCCACTATTTCCTAATGACAATACATTATAAGTGTTTCTTGGCTTATCAGCTTTTGTCACACCATGATGTAAATGTTTTGAAGCCAATCATCTAAAATTACCCCTCGTGGGCCTTAGACAATGCATCTTTCATAGTTTTATTTCTCTAAAGTGTCCAGCCTTATTTGCAAGGCCATCCTTCAAAACTTGTTTCTAGTTCCATTTCTCTCTCAACAATGTCTGTCCTCTTCCATGGCATTTCTGAGCCAGCATTTCTCATCTCAAGGTTTGCCTTCTGTCAGGCTTTTGAGAATTTCCTACAAATCCATTTCCCACATCCTCTGACACCAAAATGTAATATTTCATGGGAAAATGTTCACATCAACCATTGAAAGAAACCAACTCAGGTGTGACATGAGGGACAGGGGAAGAGGTTTTACTGGACTGCCCTGCTCAGCAACAGCTCCAATGGAAGCTTTTGAAATATTGCCCCAGCTTTAATTTCTCTAAGGAATTTCTCATCAGCATTAAGATTTTGTTTTAAAAAAAACACATCCCTTTCAGAAAAACTACATTGGAGAAACTGGTATCATTAATTATGCTTTTCTTTATTGAGAGAAATGAATTTATTGAGGGAAATGATTTATTGGACATGCAAAGATTAATCTGTCTTTTCGTGGCGTTAAATTTTATCCACACAAATTGTAGGAAGGAGTGAAAACAGCTGGAAATGCTTCAAAGATCTTATATTTCTGTCAAATAATTTGGAGTTTCCTTTGATAAAGGAGGTAAATTGGAAAGAAAAAGAAAGAGAAACTTCAGTTGAATCTTCCACTAGTTTGGGTGGTTTCTGACCTAATGGTGTGGGGTCTTTGAAGATCTACACCTCCTACTTGTCTGTTCTTTGGGTAGTTAACCAAAAATATGAGTATTGAGTGTGTTCTGTACTTCACCTTGAGTGTCTAAGTAGGTTTAGAATGGTGGAATTGCTTTGTTAACTCATGGCATTTTTTTATCATTTCAAAAAACAGGGTTTTTTTGGCATTGAGTCCAAAATCAAATTTTGTTTTGTTTTGTTTTTTTCTTTTAGCTGGGATTTTTTTCCTAAATTGGTTTAAAACATCTTAAATTAGGAGATTTGTTACATGAATGCACATTGATTGCTACATGTAGACTCCTGTTTCAAGCTTAATTTCAGCTCGAAGAAATCTTTTATGGTTGTTACATATTAAAGCTCCTGAAAACAAATATAAAAAATATAAAAATGAGAAAAAAAAATCTTAAAATAGTAGCAGTGTGAGTATGATCACACAAAATACGTGTACAGCAGGTGAAAGTGAGATGAGGATGTGATTTTTACTTCTCCAAATCAAGTTGTGATGTGTAAATCCCAATTTGGTCACTCTTTGAGTGTCTCTGATTTTCCTGGTGAGCTCTTCTTTCCCTTGTGCATAAACTCTTGGACACAGGGATATTAATTAGGGGGCAAGACAGAGAAAAATTCTGTATTTTAAAGTGCCACAGCAGCTGCCAGGATCAGATCAGAGGTAGCAGTGACACCAGATCTTTGATTTTTTTAGGACAAAGGTCATATTGTGGGGAGATCCTCAAGCCAATGCAGAACTAATGAACCCAACTGCAGCCAGGCTAAAGACATTGCTGAAAAGCTGAGCACTTTCCCACAAAGAGATAAAAACTCTTATCCTGCCTGTGATGCTGTTTTTTCCAGTACCTTGTATTGAGAAGGTATTCAAAAATTAGAACTTTTTTTTTTTTGCAAAGCAATCTTGCAAATAGCAGGAGAGAAAAATATTATAGTCTCTGGAAATTTTGTTTACTGTAGCGATCTGGGACAAATAGTGTTTGCATATTGCATTACCATCTAAGAGTAATGGCATATTTACTACTCTGATACTAAAAGCAAACACTTTAATATTTGTAGTTATGGTTTCCATTTTTGCCTTTCTCTATCCTGAGGCACAGGCAAGAAAAGAGATGAGAATTAGAAAAAGTATTGCTTTATGAAAAATTGCAAGGGTTGTAAATTACAAGTGTTGCTGGAGTTCCCTTGAATTATTCAGTGTTTTTTAAGGTTTTATGCTCTGTGTACAACAGTGTCTATGTTTATTTGATCTATTATTTTTATATAGTTGTCTGACACTTCTTTATGAAAAAGAATAAAAGATGTGAAGCTTATCCACAATGTCAAATTTTTATCATGTCCAAACATTTTATGGTTCTGCATGTTTCAGATCAAAGAATTCTAGGCTATCTTTTTGCTTGTTTGATATAACCTTACCAACAGCAACAGTATTTTAGAGCACATTTTTGCATATGCATTTGGCAAATACAGGGAGAAGTTTAATTGTTATTTTTTAACACAATACTTATTCCCTAAAAATATTTTGAGGTGGATACCTTTGTTTCAGGGTCTGATTTTTTTGCTGAATAAAGAATTAGGAGTAAAACATTTATAGTAAATCTTGTTTTGCTAATACATTTACAAGGAAACTCGGAGCTTGTTCCATGGAGGAGCAGTAGAGAGGAATGTTAACTTGACTTTTTAACAGCATGGACTGATAATCTATATATTTTTTACCTAGTTCCAGTAGTAATAACAGGTGCAATTCTGCTTTTGGTTCTGGGGATGTGTTTATTTTGTTTGCTGACTGTATTTTACCATGTTATCACTGTGCAGTTTGGTGCTTCATTCATCCCAGCTCAGGCTTTGCTGTAATTCTGTCTCTACACTCAAAAAGCTCAGGGTGCACCTGAGTAGCTTCTCCTGTGTCAAGTTTTGCTCAGTTTTGAAATATGTCTTTCTTTGCAGAAAATTTGCATTATTTTGAGCTTTAGAATCAGTGTCTATTGCATTCAGTATATTCCAGAATCCAGATGCAGGGAATAGAGTATTTTTTGGATTAAGTTGCATAAAATTAGTTCATATATGGAATTGGTTAGAAAATCAGTGTTTTCAACAGAGGGCAGGAAGGCATTTTTTGCTTCCTTTGGTGTTTACTCTTCTGGATTATTTGTGGAAATGTCTCACCTCTGCTGTAACTTTTATCAGCCTTCATGAATCTTGCTCCTGCTTGTACCAACACGCCCACAGCTTTTCACTGGATAGGAAAATACTCAGCTCCCAAATGCTTCCTCAAGGAAAACTCCTGGAGACTGGGGCTCCTGCCTTGCCACGGATTAGACAGCCTTTTTCCAGTTTATCACATACAGAAACACTCCCAAAATAACTTATTTATAAAGAAGCTGCCAGAGACTGCTCAGTTAGGGGGAAATCTGTCACTTGCTCTTAGAGCCAATAAAGGTGGATTCTTTGGGGAGAGCAATAGAGGAAATGGAAGTAGAGTGACTATATGCACCTGCAAGAAAAACTGGCAGGAATAAAAGTGTTACACAGTGCTCTGCTATCCCTTGTGAGAGGCAAAGGAGAAATATTGGATCAGCATTGTTCCCAGCAAACCTGATGTGTGACAGTTTTCCAGTTTCTCTTCTAGCCCTGAAAGATATTTTGTTGGCTAATGGTAATGCAGGAATTGAGTTTTATGTCACCCACACATTGTTCAGGAAGGAAATCTCTATATTTCACATTTCCAGTGACCATCTAGATACATTTCAGTAGTGATTCAGGCTTTACAGGGAGTTTATGTATATGGAATATATAGAGTTTATTTATATGGAATTCCCTCTGTGATCCCCCATTAGTGCTGCACTTGTGTTATTTCTGCTGCCTCTTTTTGTCAGGTGAACTGAATTGTCTCATGGAAGCAGAGATTTCTTTCTCCTTCCTGTCTGCAGGACTTTTTTAGATCTATCTGTCTTAAATTGCCTATACACCTAATTTGGATTTTTAGAAAGTCATAGATGTTTGACCCTAATCTGCTGCTTTGGTGAAAACAAGGATCATGTGACCTGGCTCTCTTGCTTGTGTGAGGTTAGAACATCCTCAGTAATTAGCATCCTGAGGTGTGTTAGCTTATATGAAATGCATAAAATTTTGATCAGTCCAGAGAATGTTGATTTTGCTATCTTACTATCACCTAAAAGCTTTCTATCTAAACACCAAATCACATATCCTGCAATGATTCTTAGAAATAAAACACCTTTTTTTTCTAAATTAAAAGATGTCACTTTGGCACCATTTGTGTAAATCCTCCTTTATTGACTCCCCTCCCACAAAACGTTATAATGGAAAATTTATAGAGATTTAAATGAATCCTGGTTCACAGACTCAGTTTCTTTAGACAGTACACGAGATACACATTAATTTAAACAACATTTTTATTTAATATTTCCAGTTGATAGATGGGCAGTATTTGTGTAATTTACTTTCCTGTCTTCATAGAAGCACTATTTGAAAGGATGTTTTATTATGCAGAAATGTAATTTAAGTACTTTAAAAAAAAAAAATGAAAGCTCACCAAATGGACACTGATAATTGATCAATTAGAAGAAAAGTATATAGGAAAATGAAATCATCATTGGAAAATCAGTGGCAGTGAAAAACTTCATTTGCTTTTATGGATTTGTAGTGAAAATGAGTTTTGTTGTCATAAGACACATGCTGGAGATGAGTTTGGGGAATGTGAGTTACTGTATGTACCTGACCAATGGCTGAACCTTCAGAAGCTCAGAGAGATTTCCAAATTTTACAGGATTGATAAAACTATCACCCAAAGCCAAAACTGATGCCTACTGAGGAACATTTCCAAAGAGGATATCTATTTTCACTCGTTATTGAAACGTTGGGGCTGTGTTTCCCTCGGGTGTACTGCAGGGCTCAAAGGCATTCCACATTTCCCTCCTGGATTCACAGGGACTCCAAAAAGGGGAAATATGTCCAGTTATTTCTGGCTGTCACTCGTCTCAGAGTGGGATACCTCAGGCAGGGCAGGAATGAACCAGCACTGGTGTCTCACTGTTCCATGTGTTGGGTAATTGCAGGGAAGCTCTGACTTGTAAAACTGCAGCTGCCGAGTGTAAATCACATTCTTGTGGATATTTCCTTTTGTCAGGGCTAAAGTTTGGTGGGAGCTGTCCTTGAAGTGTGAGCTGTCAGAGTTTGTGTCTCCTTGTCTCTCTGCTGGAAGTTTGAGAACTGCAGTTGTCACCTTTGGGAGCTGGCCCAGCCTCAGTGACTGAGGCACATCAAATCTATCAGCCACTCTCTGCTCTGTCTTTGCCTATTTTCAGGGACAGAGTGGACAGAAATTTTTCTATCTCACACACAAAAGGGTAAAGTACTGCCTGCCTTATACAATCCAGCTCAGAATATGGTCTTCCTGAATGCTGTAAGAAAGAAAAATAGAGTAGGCTTTGCTGTGAATTTATTTTTGAAAGGGACTTAACCCTCTGCCTTACCCTGCAAATAGAACTGAAGATCCTTTATTGCAGTTTTACTACAATACTGATTCTGAACTGCAGCCATCCAGAACCAAAATGTGTTATTTTATAAAAATTAAGGGCAATCACAAGTAAAGTCAGCCCTCCAGCCAGAGAAGAACCACTTGACTCAGATTCGTGTTCAGGGCAGTGCCTGGTTTTTTGTATTTTCCTTGCCTGTTGTGAAATTACTGGGATTCACACATGCAACCTTAAAAATTGTTATGGAAAATCTCTATCCTGGTTTGCTTTTTGCAGATTCAATTTTTTTTTTCTCTAGGTTACATTGTTGAGTTCCTGCCACAATTTGCTCTGAATCCAAATTCATGCTTACACCTTTGTGTTTCCATGGATAGCAGAGCAGGTGTGGGGAAGTAATTTACCTGCCAGGTAATGCAGGTAAATTTCATATAACAGCAAATGAAATCTATAACCACTGCACAGGGATGCAAAGAGGGATTATTGCTTCGCTTCCCCTTTTTTTTCCCACACATCCTCTGGAACTGCTGGTAAATGACAAGAGCAGGCTCAGTATAGAGTGGATTTTTCTGGCAGTGGTAGAGCAGCAATTTTAGATTTGCTGGGAAATGTGTTTTGTGAAGAATATTTGGAAACAGCTCTTGCTGCAAGAGTGGAAAGAACAATAAATAAATCAATAAAAGCCACAGGACAAGAATCCACTTTGGGGAGAACTTGGAAAGTTTTGTCAGAGTTTCTGTATCAGCTTTATGCAAGGTGGTGAGGGGGAAAGTGCAAATTAGGTAATCCCATTGTCAGCAGAGGGGAAAACAGAATCCAGCTGTTTGGTCAACTTCTGATGTAATGAAAAGATTCACAGAGTGGCAAATTTCTTTGCCTTGGGACACATATTGTAATTTTTAGATTTATAGTAAGATCTAAAACCTGAGTAATAGATCTTAAAAAAAAAAAAAAAGATTTATTTTTGCACAGAAGAGCAAAACAATTACTTTTAAACTCCAGCACCAAGAAATGAATAGATTAAAGATACAATAAATCTCTTTTTTTTAATCATTGTAACAAAATAAGTAACATTTAATACTGGCAGCGTGAGGGCTGAACATTAAGTGCTGCACGCAATACAAAATTCATTACAGAATCATTCAGCATCTTTATAAATCTAAACAAATATCCATCCTGAACCTCCTGTTGCTGATCTCTCTGCGTTCCTGCTGTATGTTTTGCACATAACATTAGGCATGTGGATAATGTCCTCAAAAGAAATACTAAATCTCTGAGAATAACCTCCAAAATCGAGCTCCCAGTGCTGAATACATCTTCTGAACTCACTATTAGCACTCTTCAGCGTTGAGCCACAGTAGTGGCTTAGTCATTATTTAATAAATGAAGGCACATTCTTGATCTCCAAAGTGTCATGCCTGTAATTTATCTAACGAGACACACTTTCATAATCCATCAAGGTTTGATGGCAGCTTTTAAAATTAGAACCATTAGAATATCTTAGAAGTTTCCCTTCATGCATACCTTTTCCTGTTGCCCCGTTCATTCATTTTTATGTCTTGGAAAATAAATGTTCGACTGATTTGTCTTAGTCTTATCATTCAATTTAAAACTGGGGCTTATAAAAAAGAGATGGGAAAAGACTTTTTGCCAAGGCCTGAAGTGACAGTTCAAGGAGCAACAGTTTTAAAGTGAAAGGAGGTAAATTTTGCTTGGACATAAGGAAGAAATTCTTCTCTGTGAGGATGGTGAGGTCCTGGCACAGGTTGCCCAGAAAAGCTGTGGCTGCCCATAAATATCAGTTTTTTTCATATTCAGGTGATGTGGATGATGTCTCTTCATTTACTTAGCAGACTTCCAGATGGAATTTCAATATTTGAAGAGGTCTGAAGCACAGATTTACCTGATAATAATTGCTGCTTTTGATCATGGCACAGGGAGGCATCACTTTGGCATTTTCTAAGAAGCCAAATTCTGCTTCAATGTGTGAAAATAATTGCTCTGATTAGTGTCACTGTGAAAATAAGTTCTGAATAATTTTACTGTGAAAATAAAGAGAAGCTCATGATTTTGATAATTCTAGGATTCCTCTGATCCTGAATTTAATTTAGGGCAATGTAATTTCACCTGGATAAGGAATGAAGAATGTTTTCTCCCAAGTGTTGTTGAGTGAAAATGCTTTTATTCTGTGACCTCTTTCACAGAACCTTTAATTTAGATAAACATAACTATTAGGTGTAATTTTGTTCCTTCAAGGCAGATATCTGGAAGCTATGACAAAATACATTCTCTTAGGAAACTCACATCTGAGCAGATATTTCATAGTTGCTTCTGTTCATGTAAGCAATAGAAAACTCATTTTTAACCTACTACAAAGCAGGGTTTTTTTCTAGACTACTTTGTATGCTAATATGTAAGAAAGGAGAAAAGAAGAAAAAAATTTTGTTTCACAATAGAAGTCCATAATCAGATATCTGACCATGGAATTAAAAAAAAAAAAATTAATTAGGAAACTTCTGTAGTAATTTACTCATGCTGTTGGTATTTGTTATTTACTCTTCCTAATTTGCTGTTACAAATATCTGCAATTCCTGTAATGTCTCATTATTGTGAGGGTAGAAATGAAGCCATATTTTGTGTAGCTGATGTGATCAGAGAAGCACCTAACATCCTTCACTTGCATTCCTCAGCTGGGAAGCTCCTTCTCTAAGCAGAAAATGAGAACTCTTCCAAATAATTTCAGAGCAGGAATTAACAATGCAGCCATATGTATGTAAATTTTATGCATTTAGAACAATCTCATGAAGTAAAACAAATGTGTCTGATAAGAAAACTCTACTAGTAAAGATTGGTGTATCTCTTGTCTCTTGTTGATTGCTAATGGAGCACTTTCATGTTCTGAATTCACATCACCAAGCCATTATTTTGACAGGTCCTAGATGAAATACACTCCAGATATTTTTTTTTTCTCTCCTTTAAGAAAGTAACGTACAAGAAACAGATTTATTCTCTGCCTTGCTCATAAGTTTCAGGCCCATCAAAAATCCCCTTTTATCTGCCTTCAGATTGTGTTGGTTGTCAGTCTCTTTACAGTGGCTTAGAAAGCATTCAGGCTTGTCAACTTATTGAGAGTAATCTCAAAGAGCATAAAGGAATTTCAAACATTTCAAGGACTCTACAATGGTAAGATACATCTACTAGGAAACCTGAGATAAATTCATATTTACTGCTATGCAAAATAAGGTCATTCAGTAACCTGAATCTCTCAGAACCATTTGAAGGTGTCTCACCAAAGCTCTGAATGCACTCTGGGTGTCTGCAGGCAGTGCAGGGGTATAAGGACAGCTCCTGCTGGGTTTGTGGGATTGGGGAATGGATTTCAAGTAGGCCAGATCCTGGGAAATGCTTGTACTTGATTTTAAAGGCCAGCTATCTCTATGGTCTACTTAAAGAAAATACTTTACTAGACTGAAGACAATGTGACTTTTTATTAAAACATTTATGCTCTAAGGTGGTGGAGTGGAGATTCCATAAGAGAATCTAATATGCAGTCATTAATGTTGCAGGGGAATATTAATTTCTGAAACAACATCAGAGGGATTTGTGCTCCCAGGTTATAGGCATGAACTTACCCATTGGTGAGAATTGCTTTGGTGTACAAATCTGAAAAATACACTGTTCTTTCCTACCTCTTGCAAAAAGGTGGAAGGAGTTGTTTCTCTGTTGGTGATTGTCCAGTGAGTGTTTATTGGGTAATCTGCCCAGTTGTGCCAGGTTCTGCTAAAAAAAGATCATTTTTATATGGTATGAAAAAGCCAGAAACCTGGCTTAACACAAAGATACATTGCAGAAAAAAGGTAATTTTGCCATCATTCCCTCTGGAGGTTGATAATCTCTGAGAGCACAGTTTAATGACTGTGGAATAGTTTTCTCCTTGGAGCCTTTTCAAAACAGTAACTCAGTCCTTTTTATCAGACTCCAGAAGAAAGAGGGAGCTTGACATTATTGCTGTTAGAGAGATGTAGGCAAATGGGTTAAGGAACTTCTCCAGTGAGGCTGGTGTAAAACCTGACACAAAAATCCATAAATAAAGCAGTTGATCTACTGGAGGCAACAGTTTTAAAGCCCATGTTCAATCTGCTGGGCCTTTCTCCCTTAATGTGTAGGGATACTGCTTTATCTGGGTGATACTTAATGAGCACAGAGATAAGTTCAGACATCCATACAACTAAAATTGAACTAACATGTAGTTTTGGGTTTTTTTTGTCCTTGTATTCCAAAGAAGTAGTGTTAAATATATTAATTTTCTGAAGAGTAAGCCTTTTAAGGGATATATTTAATTTCCTTCCTAACATGCTAGCATGTTGATATAAGGGACATTCATTCAGATCACTATCTGTGATTTCAGATAGGTCTCAGCTCCTTCTGATGGTGTTTTCAAAGGAGTCTGAGGAATCTGAATGGTTCTGCTTTTGCAGAGTTTAACTGTAACTTTTGGACTGGCTTATGGAAATTTATATATTCATATAAATCAACTTTTTTCTGCCTGCCTGATGACAGGTTCATTGGTTCTGAGTCTCTGAAGAATTTTGGTGAGATTCCCAAGGACTGGAGATGTGACCCTGTGGAGATTTATGGGAGTTTATTACCACTGTGGAGTTTGTTTCTGCTCTTGCACTATTTAATGCCAGAGCATTGGATCATGTAGGATCCACTATGGTGTCAGAATTTATCCTGAAGAAGTCACAAAAATGGGACTTTACTCCCTGCCTATCAGCTCTGTCAAGAGCAATAAAGCTTTCATCATTTCTTTGGGATAAGTGTCTTATCAACATAGCCAAGTTTTATAGAGCCATTACAGACATGCCAAAATTAGATGAGTAAGGGTAGTGTGAGAGGAAAGCTGTAGCTGCTGTAGTAGCACAAAACAGTACCACAGAGCTTATTTTAATTTCTAAAAAAGTTACTCAATAAAGAATTTTAAGAGCTTCTCTTTATTTTTTAATTTCAATACAAAAGCTAAAGTCAAAGTAAATGTATAAAAGCTACTTTTCCCACAAAGTTAATCTCATCACATTGTAAGTAGTGCTTATTTTTTAATTGGGGCAAATATCATTTTATGGCAACGAGTTTCTTGATTGGAATGGAAGGAGATTTCCACTCTGAACTGTGAAATGCACAAGCAGAGATTTAACAAAGAGAAAGGGATGTGTTTGTGGAATAGGGGCAGTTCACTGCAAGAAGGAGTGAGATGAGGTTCCTGACAGAGAAGTGAGCTGAGACGAGTGTGGGATTAACATTTTCCCAGGAGTTTGATTGTTCAAAAAAACTCTGGGGACCAGTGAACATAATTTCCTAGTGGATGCTCCTTTGAAGATATCACAGCCTGTCTGAAGCAGAAGATGAATGTGTTGCTAGTTTGCTCTATCTTTATTTCCATATTTATTTTTACACCTGGGATTCCAAGAAAAAGAAGCAACCTCTTTGAGGCATTTGATAAGATTTTCTAGTTAGAAATTATTAAAAATAATAATTTCTAACTAGAAACAAATGTTATCAAAATTCTGATGTATTCAAGGGGACAAGTAGATCCAATTAATTTTTTGAAGAACAGCCTGGGTGGAGTGGATGAAAAGATTGATTGGAATTTCCAGTACAACTGTGGGAGCAAAGCAAATTCACAGGATGAAATGGGCTAGATTAATGAAATCATTCTGCTTTGGGGCAAAGCCTATTCATAATGAAGACAAAAATATATCAATATCATATTTAAATGCATTTGAAAATTTTGGTGTGACTTTTCCTTTAGGCAAAGAATCGTGGACAGATAAAACTGATTATATTTTAAATATTATGCAACTGATTAAATTTTAAATATTTGTATGTATGTGTTGTTCCTGTTTGGTTTACACCATTGGAATTATTCTTGATTTACATTGGGATAAGACTGAACTAAATTCATGTTTTGAAATAAGCAAGCAAACATACTTTTAAATTCTAAGGATATGTAAATAAAAAGATGGACAGATTAAAAAAAACAGAACTGCCACAGCTAGAGGGAAGAAGCTTAGGAGCATTCAGTAGTTTCTCTTGAACACAACTATAAAACTTAAAATCACTTCACTTTGTCATTTCATACGCAATCATGAGTTTACATTTCCAAGAATGCTGTTCCTTTGGGTTTGTCAGTTGGAAATCTCGTTGCATTTAGGAAGCCCAAGTGGCTCCACTGCCTTTGGCTGCTGCAGTTCCCTCCCGTGGGCTGCCAGCTCCTTGCCCAGGTGTGCTGAGCAGGGCTCAGCTGGAGCCTCCCTTGGTGTTGTGTCCAGAGGTGGAGATGTAGAGAAGAGCTTCAGCTTGGGAGCTGAAAACCAGATCCAAATAAATCAGAGCTCTTCTGGAATCTTCCTTTTCCTGCTCTATTTTCAGTTAGAGACCTCATTGTGAAAATAAATGATCGCTATGAGAAATATCATTCCTCAAAAAGTGGTCAGAATGCTCAACTTTTGCTTTGTACCACGGGGGCTCAGTGAAGTACAGAACATTTATGGTTCCATCTGGAAAGAATCTGCAGTAATGAACTCGTGGTGTTGTTTTGCCAATTTAACACTTCATGAAATACTGAAGTGCCTCTTGCATGTTCAGAAAGGATTTCTGTTAGTGATTTTGTGAGAAGCAATTCAAACTGAATACAGTAATTTTGAACTGTTTGTTTAATAATATGAAGAGCAATAATAGCAATCATAAAATCATCTGCACTTGTATTTTAGCGTGCAAAGAATCAGGATTGATGTGAGAATCACACACAGCCCTTGGTGTGTGACCACTGGCTCCACCAGGCTGATTTGCACCCCTGAAGGATTGGACTCTGCACAGATTCAGGCTGTTCATATCAGCTGTGCATCTTGTGTTTCTTGTTTTCCAGGGCTGAATAAATAACAACAACATCAAAAAAGAGCTGGGGAATATTCAGTTGAATTCTGAATTGAATTCAACATGAGCCTGGTGGCCTTTCTGTTGACTTCAGATTTGCTCTGAAAGTTAAGTTTTACCTGCATGAGAGCAAGATAGAAAGTGAAACTTAAGTGCTGTGAGTACTTGCTAGAAACAGACTCATCTTCACTTAAAGTGGAGCTAATTTTGATCAGGATAACATCTCATGAACCGATGGAATGAAAAAGTGAGAGGAGAATCAAAATAAATGGCTTTAAATATATCACAAACACACAGCACATTTTAGGAGATTATGTGCTTGCTGGCACTCTTGGAACATAGTATCCCAAAATTAATAAGTAATCTTCACTGTGTGTCCAGGATCTAAGCATATCCATGTAGTATGACCATGCAAATACAGAAGATCCACCAGTGGTCTATTAAATTATGGAAAAATTAAGTTTAGAAGCCACTCCTTTTTTTGGAAAGACAAACATCACTTGGAAATTCCCATAACTATTTGCCTCTAAACAAAGAGCAAATTATGTTTATTTTTGTTTTGTTTTGTTGGGGTTTTTGGGGTGTATTTGGTGTGTAGGTATATTTTAACTCACCAGATATTTAGCTGGTGAGATGAGGTAGGAAAAATCCACGTGCTATGTGGATGGTTAGTTTGCATGTCCTATTTGGACTTAAATAAGGACACACCAGATGTTCTTTCAGGTATGAATTGTCTTCTTGCAGCTGAGATTTCAGGTTCCATGGCAGGCAGGTTATTGCTAGTCACAGCAATTCTGAAGGCTTGCTGAATTAATAATAAATAGTGGTGTTATCAGTGATGGTAATAGTAAGGACAGGGTGATTTAAAGAAAAATCTAAAGCTTTTCAGACATTGGTATTTTCAAAGTCTCTGGGGACATCTTTTGGACAGTGTTCTCTGTGGGGACTTTGACTGCCTGGCTTTACTGGGCTGGGCAGGAAATGCCCTGAGAGAGGAGGAATAGAGATGTAAATGCAGCAGGGAAGCCTGGCATGCATTTGACAGCACTGGAACTCAGTTTGCAATCCCAGATTGGCACCATCTGGATTGCACCACTCGTAATGGGATCATATGTGTACATGCAATTAGTTTATGTCAGTAGCTGTGGGGATTAGATGAAATTATGGAGCAGTAAACACTGCCTTGGAACCAGGCTGATTTTGTAAACTCCACTTGAAAGCCACTCTAATTCTGGCAACTGCCCCAGGACTGCTGGGTCTGGAGGAGAAAGTGGCACTTTCACACTCACAGCACATCATCCCTTCTGCTGGAGCTGAACAGCTTCTTGAATGCAAGGTGGTTCTGGGGAGGTGATTTTGTTTAAAACTGAGAAACACAGGGTGGGAAATCAGAAACTGAAGACAAACTGATATAAAGGACTAGTGAGAATGATGACCAGTAAACCTAAAGTAGTCACAGGAGAGGGAACAAAGGCTAGAAAGATGGGAGAATGAAAAAATCTTTAGAACTGATTTCTTTATTAGTGTGAGAATTCCTGGCAGAGATGTGCAGCCAGAGGAATTTTCAGCTAATGTCTGCTTTCTTCTCTTCAGGGAATTAGCCTGAAATCCAGCATGTGGATTAACATGGGGGCTTTTTCTAATTATATTGAAAATTATTCAATGACTGTTTTCATGTAATAAAAATCAGTCTGGAGTAAACTTAGAGGCTGAGTTGCTCTTCCCAAAGGAGAACAGGTGAAATTCTGAGATGATGTCAGTACTGAATCAACTGATGTTGACATTAAATCTCTCTCAGTGTTGAAATGACTCACAATGCACATCCAAATTGAAATCTCCTATGAAATTGTTCTGCTTACCTCTGGGGCTCACAGGACTGCTCCCTGTGTTCTTGCCAATCTGTCAGAAGCTCAACATCTTTATTATGCATGCTGGGCTTTGTTTTAAATGGAAAATAGAAGGGGAAAAAATGCTGCTCTTTCATGCAGGTAAGATTCCCTCAGTGAATAAACCCCCAGTCATTTTGCTTCTGGTTGCTCAGAGAAACAGAGTGTCTGCATGTAAAAATAGTCTGAAAATATTTAATTTGGGGGTCTAGGAAATGAACACACAGAGGTGCACACAAACACATAAAGACAGAGGAGTTTTCAAAGAATTATTGGCAACAAACATAAGCAAATCTTTGGACATCAAATACTGTAGATACTGATTTCTTCAGTAGGTTGAGGACATTACTGGGTGTTTGGTTTTCTGTGTTATGGTGGCTCTGATACTTAGAGAAGAATGAGTATACAAGAAAAATTTAAGAGACTATTTCTAAGTAACTAAGTGCTAGTTTTTCTGCACTGGATTTTTGATACAAGTTCCATCTCTGATTAAGCACTAAATGCTTTTTATTGTAAAATACATTTTATGATGTTTTAAAATTATTTCCTTTAATTTCTTCACAGGTAGTGAACTAAAGAGGTAAAAATAAGCTCAATTTAAAGAAAACAAATTAAAGAATTTATTTTTCTGTTAAAAAAATACCATAATATATTAAAAATAATTTAAGCTCCCCAACTTAGAAGCCATGTTGCTGAAATGTTCCATATCAAATGTATGGAGTCTTTGTTCCATAAAGAACTCTTTCCTAAATTGTAGCAGCAGTGATCAACATGTATCAGTTAATATCCAAATATATCAAAAAGTGTGTGATAAACGTAAAACAGCAAAAGAAACCCTTACTAAAATCATGTTATTTCCATAACTATTTTCCTGTGATTTGGATATGAGGCTCTCATTCATTTTTACAGGTATGCAGAGCTCAGAGTACCTATACACCACTCTATATTTTTACTGCTGTCATAATGAAAAATTGTATTTACTGCAAGAAGTGACATTTTTTGCCTTCTGACAAATTCATGGAAATCTCTTTTTTTACTTGCAAATATTTGCAAAGTAAGAATTGATACCTTTGCACAGATCTGCCTTGTGAGGTGCTATGACACTTAGAAGTTCTTTGATCATTTTGCATAGTTTGTCACCCTCCAGGCTTTTTAAATATACTTGGGCATGTTGATAGACTTATAAAACTGGCTTGGAGGGCTGCCTGGGGAGCAGAATTCATTATTCTGGGATGGGATGTAAGAGTTAGAACAAAAGACTGGAAGTTAATAACAAGTATTTGCAAGTTTTACAAGAAAATTTAAACCCAGGTGACACTGCAGTCAAACCTGAGCGCTCAGCTGTCTTTAATGCCATTAAACAAATCGTGATGTAAATGAAGTGTGTAACCTGAGGTGGGGTGGAGTTTCCTGCTGTCAGTGCTCCTCTTGCATAATGCACAGCAGAATCTGGGTGCTGATGAAAAGGTTTCTGCCCTGATTTCTGTGCAGCTCTCCCAGCAAACCACAAGGTCAGGGCAGAATGAAGCGGGCTGGTGAGAGTGAATCCATCTCCATCACCACTAAAGTACAGCCAGGGCTTTTTGGAACATTTCTGTGTGCTGGGGGAGACTTGAAGACAGACAGTCCCTGGCAAAAGGGACCTGCTGGGATCCACTCTGGAATAGGAGCACAACTCTGCACTGCTGACAGGTGTGACTGCTTTGTGCTGCAGAACATATGAGTGAAACATCTGTGCCTTGACCTTCACAAATACAAAGTCTCCAGATGTGGGAATATGTAATTTTTAAACATTTTCAGACTGTAGGAATTGCGTTCTCTCCGCATAGAAAATATACATAATACGGTGTTCTGTAGTAATTTGCAGTTTCTGTCAGACTGGGTATATAAATACATAAATATGGAAAGTATTCGCTTTAAAAGATGCCTGCGGTGCTTTCTCAAACTTGTATTTATCAGTGTTTAGGAGAGGAATAATTAACCAGACAGATTACTTAGCTCTAGTTACATCCTTCACTGAAGAGCTCCAGGTCTTCAGCTCCAAACTGTAAAATTAACTACCAGGCAGTTAAAAATATGTACCTAGCACAGTATTTCATATTTAATGGAAATTCATCAGGAATCCATCAGTCAAAAACAGACGTGCAGAAGGAGAAATATTATTCTGTCACTTTCTAGTTCTTTCTCAGGCTCTGCAGCACCAGCTGCAGCTCTGAAATCGCTGCCTGGCTCTGGCATTTGGTGTAACTAAGCTGGTTTGTGCCCTCTGAGAATCTGGACCATACTCATTAGGGGAATTTGTTTTGCTTTGTTTTACCTCTGGTTATACTCTGATATATAGAACTTGAACAATTAGCCCAGAAGAAGTGTTAGGCCATGTGAAACGTCTCTTCACTTGAAGAAAATGGGTTTTTGTTGCCACCATAAATTTAGTTCACATTTCATTTTCCTTTTGGCATGTTCAAAAGGCACCTTTCTTTTTCCCACAGCAGAGATTGCTTTCCATTGTGGTAAATGCCTGACTTTGAGCACGCCCTGCAAAGCTGAAGGGTTCCTTCTGCAGGGAAAATGTCTCATCTGAAAATGATCGCTTGGTCTAATTTATAAAAATGTGTCAACATGACTAATTGTCAGATGAGTGGTGAAGCTTATTATGTGCAGAACAGGGCTGAATATCTTCACTGGATACGGCAACATATTTCAGCTGTGGCAGTAACATCTCAAACCCTTCCTCACAGCAGGTCAGGAAAATAAATGTGATGCTGCTTCAGAATAAATGGCACAAATGGTTCTAAAACACATGACAACTGGCAAATTGATGTTTATTCTGTTTAAGGACTGAGTCATATTTTAAATATGTATTTCACAGTGGTCGTTTTTGATAGAAATCTTTTCCATTTGTATGCAATTTTGCTAGAACCTTTCTGTAACACTTCTCACTTGTTTTTCTCTGTATTTTCTGAGCCTCCTAGGACAAAAGACAGCACAATTCTTGAGGGAGAACTGAAATGCAGCTGTTTCTACTGTGCTAGCATTGCAGTTAAGCTACTAATGAATACATATTCCCCAAGAGATGTGTATCCCAGAGCCACTTTCCTGGTTCAGTATGTGTTAAGAAGAAAGGGAAAATTAGAAAAGAAAAATTCACCCTGCCACAAAAACAAAACAAAGAAGTTCAGCATCCTGTTACTTTAGAAATAAATCTAAGCAAAAATAATGGTGTCTCAGTGGGAAGGCTGTCAGCAGGGATCAAAGAGATGGTGGAATGGACCCCAGTCTGCCTCCACTTTGCCTTTCACCCTCTCAGTTTTAGAGAGTGTTTCTCAGTACCTTCAGCACTCATTGGCTTCAGTAGAATTTGAAGTTTTCATAAAATATTTAAAAATGAGTGTTCTTTTGGGTTTCTGCATGGTTTTCCCATAGGTGGCAAGTTAAGAATCTGATCAAAAAATACAATAAGTCATTTTTCCAAATCTTCTTTTTTATTTCCCATATAATACCTTTTTTTTTGCTTTTAATCACATCCAAACTACTTTCATCTCCATTAACATTCCAAAGGTTTCTCCTCAGCTTTCCCATTTCTTTACAGCCTTCCAAATGAGGCCTGTCACTCATGTCTCCCTTGTTGCTGTACAGATAAGATCATCCTGCATGCAGAGATTGATGCTCTCTGCATAGTCAATTTTATGGCACACTTAGGACTCTCTAAACTTGTGTGACCTTACCAGTAGCTGTGAGGAGAAAAGTTTAAAAAAGTCCAAACCTCTTTTTCTGTGGTCTATATTTGCAGGGAGGTCAGAGTCTGGCACTTCCAAAGGTGTGGGAAGGCGAAAGTAGATGAGGGAAGTTGGGATAGGTCATGGAAAATGGTGGAGCATTGGCAGCTGTTTGATGTGGGAGTTCAGAGGTTTTTGAGACAGGACCATTCTGATAAAATCTTGTTTTCTCTAAAGATGACAGTCCTTGGAATCCAAAGTATTTCACACTAATAATGCCTTTTCTTTCTAAATTAAATGGTCCTCAACATCTTTATTTTCTCTGTATCATCTAAGGCGGTCGAGGAGCTTTTATCAAAACTTTAGTGTTATAAATTATTTTGGCTTCTGGAAGGAAATACTATGATATTTACACATCAGGGCTATTAAAATATAACTCTGAGATGTCAAACCCAAGCTTCCTTCCCATGGAGTTTCCAAAAGCTGTCACCAATGCACTCTAAAGAAATCCAGCTTCTCAAAAAGTTCTGGTCTGATATTTCTCCTAGCAAGCTATTGTCAAAAAAACAATTGAGCAATTGTACAAATTAATGGCCTGCTGTAAAATTTCATCTGGAGGGACTATCAGGAAACTCAGTCTCAAGAATTTCTCAGTATCTTGCTGAATTAAGCCCACTTTGCTTTGCCACCTGCATGGCTTGATAAAGTCCCAGGTTGCCATTTCCTTGCCTCATCAGCTTTCCATCTGCTCCTTCCTCTCATCTCAAAACCATCTCCTCATTCCATAGCCAGGTTTTCTCCTCGTGCTAGTGGTTGCTTTTTGGTTTAACCTTTTAAGTTCTATTTTTATTCAACTCTGTAAACAAAACAAGTATTTTGGCTAAAACGACAAAATATGAGTACTTTGTTGGTTTGTTTTTTACTGCAGAGCACAGCATGATCCATTTAGTAATTCCTGCTAGGCAGAATAGTTTATTACTCTAAAACTCAAAACTTTTGCTATGGATAAATTTTTAAAACTGCCTAACTGAACTTGACCTCACTTCATTAGGTTGGAAATTAATCTATCAATCTTGTAATATCAGGATTTTCTTTAATTTTTAAATATTTAGGGGTTGATTTGGGACAGATTAAGATACCAGAAAACCAAAATGCATGTTGAAATCCATATTATAAAGGATGAAATGTGACAACAAATCCTGACATGCATACCAAAATCATTGATACCATAAAGGTAAACAGGAATCTCAGCTGTGTGCCTGCTGCATGAATTATTTCCTTTTTATAAACCCCCACACTGTTAATAATGAATGTGTCTGTTCATTAGAAATACATAACTCTGAAATAAAGAATCCCTCTCTGTCACTTCCCAAGGAATAATGGGTATATTCATGCTGGACATCATTTTATAATCACAGCAAGACTAAAAGGTTTAAATTGGCCCTGTCGTGCCTGCTCCTTTAGGACCAAAATACTGTGGTGTAATATTGGAAGAAAGATGTTCTTCAGCAGGTGCATGATTTTCCTTGGTCACTGGACCATTGACTTGCTCTCCATAAGTTCAATTTTTCTTCAGAGATCTCTAAAGCCCCAAACACATTAAAGGTCTCAGTAGAGAACACCCCAATGTCTATTAAATTTAACAATAACAAGTCCCCAGATGAGAGCAATTAAGCTGTGAGGATTTTCAGACAGTTCCTGTGGATGCCTTTTCCTCTTTTCAGACAGAAAGCACTCGGGCAGCAAAGGAAAAATGAAAATAAAAAGCACAAGGTTTGCTCTAAACATCCCACATCCTACAGAGCCCCCAGCCTCTGGGGCTGAAACATCACAAATCTGTGTGGGGCTCTCCTCACTCTCACCTGGCAGAATTTCTGCCAGGTTTTCTGAGGTTTTGATGATGCATTCCTTGCTTACTCAGGTGTCTGGGAATGGCCCTCGTGTGTGCATTGAGAAGAGTGTGGCACATGTAGGAATATAAGGATTATCTGCCCTTGATCTTTGCTGGAATCTGTAGGCATGGGAGAAAGGAGGAAAGCAGAGGTACTGCCAAAAATGTGCTTTCAGACTGAGATTTTTCAAAATCGATACATTTTCTAAATTTTTTGGTGAGATAACTGGCTCACTGCTTAGAGTATTTTTCAAAGTTTGGTTCGTCTTGCTTGCTCATAGTTCTTTTAAAAATAAAAGTCCTCTTTATGAAAAAAATAATTTTCATAATTATTATTTTATATGAGCTAACGTTGTTTTATGGTTATGCACATGTAATGGAAAGTGGTTATTCTTGACTCTTGTTAGAGAGCTAGAATTAATTTCCCCACTCTCACAGTTTCTATAGCAACTTCAGAAGAAATTGCCTATTTGGATATTTTTATTCTAAAATAACTAGAATTTTCAATGTCACTTCAGTTGCTTCCAGAGTGATGCATGTTGGAAGAAGGGATTCACATCAGAGAGCAACATCTCACCAGAGTTATACATTGGTATATCAACAGCATTTTCCACTTGTCTCCTGCCTCTGGAGTATTTTATCATTTTATTTTTTAAAATACTCCTCTGGAGTATTTTACTGAGGTAAAGTTCCACAGGTAGAGCAAGGCTGTGGCTGGAGGGAGGACAGGCAAGGGAAAGTTCCTTCTCTTTGGAAAAGCCCTCTCAGATTTGTGTCAGAATGAGCCAGGGGTGTTTAGGTGGCTTGAGGTGACACTCTTGGAAGGACTGCAGAGTCAGGGACCCTTGTCTTTGTGTCATCTTCCTGGTTTATATGAAAATCATACACATTACACAATAGTTAGAGTTTTATCTCAAGGTAGATTAAGCAAAGACAAAGACATGTCTCTGACCCACTTCTCTTTTTTTTCTCAGAGAAAATAGAATGTACTGTATTTTTAAAATTATTATTTATTCTTATATCTCATCATGCATGGGTGGGGCATATCTCAGCAGAGCTTTGGAAGAGTTATCATCCTTCCCCTGTAAGAGAGGAGAAAAGTGGAGCTGCAGTTTTCATATGGAGGAAGATGTTTGGGAGTGTTTGAGCTCTGGAAATCTTGGACACCAGCATAGCTTAAATGATTCCTTTACATAAGATATAAATCTGAGCTGAAAAGTGGATGTTCCAGTATTATCCACATAATTCACTCTTTTCTGGGAAGAGTCCCAGTGTTTGGGAAGCTGATTCTGTCTCTTAATCCATTGAAGGCATCAGCTCTTTCTCAGACTGTATTGGGAAATAATTGTGCTTTCCAGTTTATTTTTCTGGTTAGGTGAACTTTTTATCACCTATTCAACTCCTTTATCAATGGAATTATACACTCTGGCTCCAGGTTAGGAGATAGGCAATTTTCTCTAAAATAATCTGAAGCAACTTCCTGATGTCCTGTTTTGTTAAATCCGTGTTGGAAATCTGGATTGTGTTTTCCTCAGATGTCAGCGGATGAATCTCTTCTGAGTTCATTAGATGGTATAGTTGAAATGCTATTTAAGCACCAAATCCCAGAGATAAAATGATGATGTTTTTGGTAATAAGGAGGATGGAAAGGAATTCAAAAAGGCAGCTGTTCTCATACATTACAAAGAATCAATATTTAAATCAAAGCAGATGATCTGAGTTCATTCAACTCAGAACCACATGTTAGCAGGAGTTATTTTGAGGATCAATGCTGCAAAATAAAAATGGTGCTTGAAACCAAAAAAAGAAAATAAATCCACAGGTGCTCTTTATGCTTTTAATCTTATTCAGGATTTCTCATTGTGTTGTTCTAGAAGTTTAAATTATTGTGAAAGATCCATTTCCTTTAAAACTTCAGTACTGTTTTGAAAGGAAGTTTACTTCTGTCATTTCAGAGTGCTGGAGAGTAAGAAGAAGAAAAGGGCCCTTGGGAGAAAAGTGATGTCAACTGAAATTACATTTTCAGTTTGTTTCTGCTTCCTAAATTTTCTTTTAATGTTTCTTTTTTTTTTTTATTTTTTTTTAATTAGCAAATGTCTCATTTGCTCATTAGTGGATTGTTTTACGTCTGAGCATTTGTAAGGAAATCAAAGGAGATAAAAGGGGCAGAAATTGATATTCTTCTCATCAAATAGTTCATAGTTAGGGTACTCAGTCAAAAGACAAGAGAACTAAGTTTGGTACCTAAAATGTAATAAAATCAGCCTCTCGTGTTCCCTCTTTCCAGAGAGTTTTTTAATCAGTCAGATTAATTCAGTGAGAGGCATCTGGTGCTTTGCTTTGTGTAAAATAAAGAATGAGGCCAATGGGAATGGTGGGGGGTTGAGATTGATGTGGGAAGGTTCTGTAACCCAATTCTGTAAGAATCTCCAAGGTTGTGCAACCTGGAACCTGGGATGGGAACAGGGAACTGGGCTGAGCTCCCTCTGCCCACCCAGCAGAACTCAGTGTTTGTTAAATTCTGTAAATATTCACTCAACTCTTCGTATGATTCCTAAATCATGAAAAATTCTGACAATCAGGGTGTGCCTGCAAAAATGACAGCAAAACAAAGCAAGGTTCTAGAAGAATTTCTTCAGGATGTACTCTTGAAATCTTGTTTTCTTGATAACTCATTTTCATCTAACATTTCATTTAGGAGAGGAAAATAGAGTAGACCTGATTGACAGTAGTGACCAAATTACCCTTTAACCAAAACCTAAACCTTCACAGAAACAATTTCTATATAAAAGGACAAAAGACTGTTTTCAGTTTTTAAATAGGCAATGTCAGGCTAATGGAAAAGACACTCTTAATTTTTAATTCCCAGATGCTGAGGCCACTTGTCACAGTTCAGCCCTGTGCACAGGTTGGACTTGATGGCCACAGAGACCTTTTCCAACCTCATTTTTTCTGATTCTCTGAGCAAGCCCCTGCCTGCCCAGACAGGGTGGCTGCACCTGAATGGCCTTTGGGGAGTCGTCACTGGAAAACTCCAGCTCCTTGAGAATTATTTGGGATAATGCAAATTGCCTTAGGCCACAAGCATTCCCTGGATTATTTTAACACTATACAGGACCATGTTTTATTGCCTGGTGTCATTAGGAGGGACGAATGTAGCCACAAGTGCTATGTGGGAAAAAATTCCCCTGCCAAGGCACCACATAAACATAACAGCCTCTACTAATGAACAATTAGGGTTGTGTTTTTGATGGCTGATGACAGTAGACATTGTAAAGTGCTTTGAAATCTCATGATAATAAGCTGTGTAGAGCTGTGTGATGTTAATTGAGGAAGTAAAAATGTATTAGAGATCGGCATTGCTGTGCCTTCGTGGCAAATGACACAAGTTCTTCTGTAGATGGGTTCTTTGTTAACTGCTTTTGCTCAGATCCCTCAGGATACTTTATCATTCAGCTTACAAACATTGTTCCAAATGTGCTCTTTTTTTTCCTAATGAATGGAATAGCTCAGAAATGAAAGCTTTGAACTGGCAGTTGAATCTTCACATCACTGAGAACCTCATTATTAGTTTGCAGTAGCTTGTGTGAAATTGCATCTTGATTGCACGAGTCACAAAAGCACATTTCCTACCCTGTAAATATGAAGCTAATTCTAAAGATTGACCTCAGATTTTAGAAGAACCATGGGACAAATAAGGTTTCAGAAGAAAGTTTTTTTCAGCTATTGAGGCTACACACGTGGTGATGCTAAAATTAAAAGGGAAATAATTCAGCTGGAATAAACGGAAGGATTTATCAATGCTTGCTGAGTTATTCTTACCCAGCATCTGTATAATTATAGAATGTGTATATAAAGAAAGGGGAGAAAAGGCACCAATCCACCCTGTAGCCCTTATTAGAGCAGATTTGCTCTTTCACCAGAGCTGTGTCTGTCCACCAAAGCCATTGGCGTGGCAATTACAGGAAAAGATCTCTGAGCAACACAGATTAAGGAAAGTTGTTCCTGTGAGCAAACAGGAGCTTTCTGACTCAGACTGGAGCATTAACATGTAATTACTGATAACAGATAATCCCTGACTGTTCAGATCACAAGGCTTTGATGGAGCACAGATAGCGTGGAAGGCTCGGAATGCAAATGGTCACTGTCCTTGAAGCTGCTGATGAAACAGTTCCCTTTGGAGCCAGGGCAAGCTTTGATGTGTGCTTTGCAGTGGAACCCCTGGCACACTTTGTTCTGGATCCCTTTTCCTGTGGCACACTTTGTTCTGGATCCTTTCCCTGTGGCACACTTTGTTCTGGATCCTTTCCCTGTGTCACACTTTGTTCTGGATCCTTTCCCTGTAGCACACTTTGTTCTGGATCCTTTCCCTGTGGCACACTTTGTTCTGGATCCCTTTTCCTGTGGCACTCTTTGTTCTGGATCCCTTTTCCTGTGGCACACTCTGTTCTGGATCCCTTTTCCTGTGGCACACTTTGTTCTGGATCCCTTTTCCTGTGGCACACTCTGTTCTGGATCCCTTTTCCTGTGGCACACTTTGTTCTGGATCCCTTTTCCTGTGGCACTCTTTGTTCTGGATCCCTTTTCCTGTGGCACACTTTGTTCTGGATCCTTTTCCTGTGGCACACTTTGTTCTGGATCCTTTCCTTGTGGCACAGAGCATCCTTTGGAGCCAGCTTTGAATATCAGCAAGCCAGCTGCTCATCTCTGCTTGTTCTCCTCAGCCATCACTTGTGATCTGTGGAGGTTGATGGATTCCTGAAGGGAGCCACTGGTGAGAAATTAAAAACACAGCAGTCTTGTTTTTGTAGTGTCTCCAAGGCTTCTTCCAGCCATTCAGGGTGCTCTGGTGGAAAATAACTTTTGATAGAGGGATTGATACAGGAAAAATACGGTTTGATACAGGGCAGCAAACCCAGCTCAGCATCCCTCCTGTTTTCATGCATCCACTTCTGCACACAGACTTCCACAGGGATAAGAGAGAGGTTAGATTTGTCTGAGTAAAATTAACTGGTACAAATGGACACTAACAAAAAAGTTAATTTGCTTCTAAAGATCAACAGAGCTGCTTCCAAATCCTTTTGGTTTTTCATGTTAAATGAGCCAGGTATTGCAGTTCACATAAAAAGGGGTTTTGGTTTTTAATCTTGCATTGAGGGAAGGACTGAGATCAAACAAAAGGCTGTCTTGGGCAAAAGACAGCAGCAGAAAAGATACTTGACAGGACTTGTACATATGTAAGGTCCTGCTCCTTTTGAAATCTCTTACAGAGGTTGAAGCCCATAATATTCATCTTGTGGTCATTTAAAGAGACTCCATTTAAGTGATAAGGGGGTTTCTGATGATCCTTTGGAAAATTAAAAATAACAGATCCAATATATAAAATTTTATTAGTACATTTCAATTACCTTTCAGTTTTCTTTCATTAATCATGCATCTCCATGAACAAGATGATAAATTATAAGTGAATGCTCAAATATAATAATTTTAAAAGTGATTTTTAATAAGAACTCATGCCTGACATGAAATACCCTGCAGGAAAATATAAAGAGCAGTTTTTATAATTCCTCAGGTTTGTTTTCTCTAAAGTCTCATTGCTTTGCATCAGTGACACAAGAGCTTGAATTTTATGTCTGATTATGTTCTTGCCTTTTTGCAAGGGAATATTTATATTGCATTTTCTGGAGGAATTACAGCTGATATATAGATAATGCTTATAGGTTCTGCATAACTATTTACTTATAGATAGGCTCAGTGAGTGGATCAATATTTGAAATAGGAGATACCAACTCCATATGTTCCCCTCCTACTTAAAGCATTCAGCAGGGAATTAAGTACTCCTGTTAATTGCTGGGTTTGGTAGATAATGAATTATTTGGCCAACACAGTTTCCCTGTCAATTCTGGACTTTTGGCAAAAGGAGTTTAAAGCAATATAAAGGAAAAATTGAAGTAATAATGTAATATAAAGTATTAAAACAAAGACTTCATACCACAAATCACATAAAATTTTTCTCATCCACTCTGATCTTTGTTTCCTTCTCATCTGTCCTCTGGCACACACTGACACATTCAGACAGTTTTAATGACTGAGAATCTTCCAGATTTAACTGATCCTGATAGTGAGAGACAAAGCTTGAGTATAAAAATGAAGAAATAGGAAGTTCAAACTGGAAGGAAAAAGTGCAGCTTGAGAGATCTTTGAAGAAGGGAATCTCTTCCCCTGCATCTCTCTTTTAGGTTATTCAATCATTGATTAAAATGCAATTTCTCTCCTAAAACCTAAAAAGTATTTTATGAATATCTAAGATGTTAATGTGGCACTGAGGGGTTTTTAGACATGATTAAGCAACTCAAATTTGATCACATTTATTAGTTTTCAAAGTGCCGTTTTACTTTAAAAAAATAAACTCAACCAAAACACAGCCTAGACAAGTCAGTCAAATATATCATGTGTACCTGATGTAGAGTAAAACACCCTTTTTTTCATCTACATTAAAAATCAAATATGTCAGATTCTAGAATATAACATTGTAATTAGTAAACAAAACAAAAAATAACCAGATGATACACAGGTAAATTTCATTCTAAATTTCAGAGAATGAATAAGAAAATCTTGCAGATTGATATCATACTCAGAAATACATCAGGCTTTATTCTTTTCACAATTGCTATATGTTTTGATGAAAATGTTCCTGATATTTGAAAGTAGCAGCTTCATTAAAGAGAGGAGCATTGACAAGTTAAAGGTAAATAGGATTCCATGTCAATTATCTAAAAAAATTCAAAATCTGGCAAAGCTGTTTTTCAGATATGCTACACTTAACAAAATTTTGTCGTTTTCATAACACTGAATAAAATAAACCTTTTATTAGGCAAGTTCAATATAATTTAATAAGAACATTAATTTTTATTCTTCTTTATAGAAAGGACCATAACTCCCTTAAAGCACAAAAAAAAGCAGGAAAGGCTTTAAGCAGATTCTAGGTTGGAAAGGACACAGTTTGCTGTTGTCTGCAAGGGTAGTTTTTTTCCAAGTGCTTTGAAAGATATTCATTATGCACTCATTGCTTAGAAAAGAAGAGGAAAACCAGCCTGGAAGGTTTTATTGTGATGATTAAAAAAATACAGGGNAAGGTAAATAGGATTCCATGTCAATTATCTAAAAAAATTCAAAATCTGGCAAAGCTGTTTTTCAGATATGCTACACTTAACAAAATTTTGTCGTTTTCATAACACTGAATAAAATAAACCTTTTATTAGGCAAGTTCAATATAATTTAATAAGAACATTAATTTTTATTCTTCTTTATAGAAAGGACCATAACTCCCTTAAAGCACAAAAAAAGCAGGAAAGGCTTTAAGCAGATTCTAGGTTGGAAAGGACACAGTTTGCTGTTGTCTGCAAGGGTAGTTTTTTTCCAAGTGCTTTGAAAGATATTCATTATGCACTCATTGCTTAGAAAAGAAGAGGAAAACCAGCCTGGAAGGTTTTATTGTGATGATTAAAAAAATACAGGGTTCAAACCCTAAACCACTTTCTGATAGCTGATAAAATGTTCTTCACGTGTCACCCAGGTACAGCAGAAGCTCTTGCTGGAGCTGCTCTGTATTTGGTAGATTGCATTCCTCTCTGTTTTTGTTAGATTTGACACTGCCCCTTGTTTATCATCTCTTTACATCTCCTGAGTGATTTGTCCTTTGCAAATGCTTACTTTCCAACAACAAAAAATCCCAGTTCAGCAGTCAAGGATAATCAGGAGGAGAGAAAGGATAAAAGAATCAGTTGGAAGATGATCTGATGCCTCGGTTTGCAAAGTACAGTCACGTGGTGATGGGACTTGAAGGGTTTGGAATGGGGGTGGTAAACCTGCCACATTATAAATTAAATGACAAATATACTCAAAAGGAGCTTTCAACCCCAAATCTTCCTAGATAGGGGTGTTTTATTCAGAAAATGATTTAGGAGGAATGGGCTTACCTGGGTAATGCATCATTGGGAATGACAAAAACACTGGATGAGCAGTTGTGGAAGAGACATGTAATAGCACAGACCAGACATGATTAGAAAAATATTTGATGGAATCAGTTTCTTTGCTGTTGTCAAATCACACTTTGGTGAAATGTTGAACAAAGACATTTTGAGTTGGGAAATAAAATCTGTATTTAGAGAGAAGAATGGGTCTATTGAGAACAACTGGGAGACCACAATGAGCTTTTTAAAACATATGGTTTAATGAATTGAAAACTGTTGGAATAATGCAAAATTAAGTTAAATTATGTAGACCTGTGCTCAACACCCCTCTGCAGTTCAACTTTTTTGAAACTCAAGTCACTTAGGGAGTACCTGAATGTAAACCTCTGGATGATAATGTTCAGCCCCTTTATTTCCTATTTAGCAGAAAAATGAGAGAAATCAAGGCTATTGTAAGACACAAATGGTGTTCATAAAGCATTCTGAGAACTTTTATTCAGCAGAAGTTACAGAATATTAAAGTATTATTCTTTCATTTAATTATGAATTTATGGAGTTCATTCTTGCTGTGCTTTTCCAAAGTTTCTGTATAAAGACACTGCCTTCCACAGTTGCAACAGAGACACATCAGTGGATTAACATGTTTCTCTGTTGATTTTTATGGGTTTTTAAAAAGATTTTATTTCTTATTGCTATATAACTTGGAAATAAGAATGTGTAAGGTGGCACAAGCCTGAAATTGCAGTGAACCTGAAGCAATGGATTGCAATTCTTCTTAGTGGAATTTTTTCCATTTGATGAGAATTATTTTGCACATTTATCCAGGGATATTAATGAGCAGTATTTTATTATTTAGCACTTGGAGATCCTGAGGCTTTCTTAGGCAGACCATGTCCCACAAAGAGACTCTTTATACCCCTTCCTTTTCCATGTGTGCTGAACTCAAGCACACATGGAAAAGGAAGGGGTATAAAGAGTTCAATGTTTTTGGGGTCCATGAAACACCCAGACAGTTTCCAGAGGGAATCTGGGGATGTGCTGCTGTTTCAGGCTGTTTGATGGGACATCTCTGGGCTGGTTTTTTACAACTCTGCATGGTGACACCAAGAACCTGCAGGAAATTATTATTTTTATTTTTATTTTTGAAATTTTAATATTTATTTTTATTTTGGTTTTGTTTCTATTTTAATTGTATTTACATTTACATTTACATTTATATTTACGTTTATTTATCTTTTTTTTTTCTTTTTTTTTTTTTTTTCAGAAAGATGTATCAGTTTCAAACAATTGCCAAACTGTACTTATTGAGAAAACAGAGAGAGGAGCAGGGGAAGCAGTGTCCAGGAGCATTTAAAGCCAGTGTATATCTTCATTAAGCACACTCTATAAATCTCAGGTGCCAGGCACCACAATGCCTTGTGCAGGCTGCATTAATCTGGGTGACAGATAACACAGTGCCCTCAGCAGGAATCTAAATGCCACTTGCATTTCTCCTGCTTGACTTTTGGGCAGAGCTCTGCAAAGGACCAGGGCTCTGTCTGGGCAAGGACTGAGTTCCCAGCATTTGTCTTCATGCCAGGTAGGACAAACTCACTAATTCAAATATTCCCTGACTGAAAGGCTGAAGTTTCAGGTGAGTAAGCAAAAATCTTTGATTAAAAGATGGCAGCAGCAGTAATTTAGATAATGCTTTATCTTCTCTTTCATTGTAGTATATAATCTAATAAATTCAACTAAAATAAGCTTATAATAAAATAAAGTAGGACTTTTTCATTCCACAACAGTCAAAGGACCTTTTTGACCTTTTCCCTTTAGTTTATCCCCTAACTAATATTAGTAACCACATCATTAAATGTTTCAACCTCAGCAGTTATTGAGCACTTCTAGAAAAGTGATTTGAAAGAAGATTCCCACTTTGTCAAGGCCAGAAGGTTCAGAGTTTCGGGGTTTTTTTAAGGAAAATGGAAATCCCAAAATTAATCCTTTTTGGACAGTAGGAATTACAGCTGACTTCCCTCCCTAAACAAGATCATTCTTTCCTTCTTACCCATTAATTTTACTCTGGGTGCTTGGGCATTCAGTAAATAAATGGAAGCCTGATGCTACTTGTTTCTTCATCAAAAGAAAATAAGGCAAAACGTTAAAACATTATGGGACAAATTCAATTACCTACTCTTGGTGTCAAAAAACCATAACTTCTTTTCTGGGGCTGGCCAATTCTGTACAAGCAATGTATGATTTTTTTAATATGAAATTAGTTATAATTAATGATTGCTAATGCTTTTAAAATATGCCTAAATGTAGAGAGCTCAGAAGGAATGGTTATGTAACTTAGTGCTTTTGTAATAGTAATTTCAGGGGGGAAAAACCCCAAAACACATTGCTTTGAAGAGCTTTTAGGCCTATCTGAGGGAAAAAGGAGTTTGTGCATAGCCTTTGGAAAAGGCACATGGCTGAATGTTAAAAAGGTTTATACCAACTACTCAGTGTCTTTATTTAATCACTTTGAGCAGTTAGGAAAGATAAATGTAGTGACAAGAAGTATTTTAATAACTCTCTAAGAGGCCTTGCAAAATAAGGCTTCCCACTGTTCTTGAGCCAAAAAGGAAGCCCTTTAATACAAAGGGCACAAAACAGTTTGAAGTCCCATTTTTTTAGGCTACATTGTTCCATCCATTTCCATAAAAGGCTAAACAAATGTAATTAAAAATCTTGCAGCAGTTGAAGTAAACAGGCATTCTTCTTGGCTTCAGTTTGATTCAGTTTTCTGCTGAGGAGAGATGTCCTTTCCTTGAGATAAGATCCACAGTGGAAATGCAGAATGTGAAATTCTGGAGGTCAGCTTTGAATGACACGAACTTTAGCTTAAAAAGGCAGCCCCAGTTCTAACACTCTGATTTGTATTAATTCTGCTTTTTAAAATGCATGAATCCCGTGTGTTAGAAGCAGAAGATCAGACAGGGAATGCTTTTGTTTTCCATGGTTATATCTTTCAATTTTTATGGTGTCTGGACCAATAGGTCCCTCTGCTTGGAACCAAGGATGAGAGGGAAGGCACAAAGTGTCACCTCAGGGAGTGTTTACTTGATTCTCCCATTTTATTTTTGTTCCACAGCATGGTATGTTCTTCTTGTTTGAAAATGTGTGTGCATATATTTATAGGGTTGTTCATTTATGCGGGTTCATATAGATAGAGGTTTATATAAATATGAGCACATATATATATATATATTTATACATACACATAATATTTAGAGGGCACTGCAGTGCCCTGTGCTTTAGCCAGTGGGTGGGAATTTTCTGCCTGTTTTTTCTGTCTTTGGATTATTCCTGGCCTCATTGTGTTCTCACTGTGTAGCAGAGGGCAAAATGCTGCTGTGAGGGAATGTGCTTTTTCTGGTTTTTTGTATGTCTACGGATTTCATTACAACTCAAAAGCACTCAACTCGTGCAAGAGTTGCATTGCAAAGTTAGGTTCATAAAAGAGGAATTCTGTTTGGTTCCAGCCTGATGGCTTGTTAGAAGAGCAGAAGGATGGTGGGTGCAGAGCTGACTCTGATTCAGATCCTCAGAAACAGCCTGGACTGTGGCCAGAGTGCTCTGAACTGTGAACCATGGAAGCATTTCCACAAATATTTAGGAGCTGCCATTTCTTTTTTATGTCTCTTGCATGCTTCATGCCTCTGTTTCCTCAGAGTCTTCCAGCATTCAGTGCAGGACCTGAGTTCTGATTTTTTTTTACACAAATTAGCCCTTTGAAATGTCTTTAGGGGATGCAATGAAGGTTTCCTCATAAAACACAAATTTCAATTTTCCTCCCTCCTATAATTGTCTGTAACTCCTGCTATGAGCCTATTTGATAACACACTGAGGGTTGATGAATCTTGTTTTACATTAGGTCCTGTCTGGGGATAATTAAGCTCTAAACAATGAATTAGATGTAATAAAGTGGTCAAGACTTGGAGAAGTCTGATTGTGGCAAGATGGACATATTTGAATACACACACAGAGTGCCTGCTTATATGTATATATGTATCTATCTATATATCTATCTATATCTATATGTCTATATAGATATATATCTATATATCGTCTATATATATGTGTGTATACACACAGAGTAGTCCAAGAATCATGGAAAATATCAGCAACGAGAAATCCTGAATTTTTTCCTGGTGGTTTGGTGGTTCACAAACAGATGTTCTCCACTGAAGGAAGCACATGGGGCTGTCAAGTGATTCTTTCTGACTACCAGCATTGCCCATGTCTTGCTTGGATTCACCAGCAAGAGCCTGGACTGGCTGGTGGTGCCTCACATGGTGTGAAAGATAAATAGAACTGACTGCTCCCTCCATATGCTTGGGATTTGACTTCAAGAAATCCCTCAAGTACAAACAGAATTTCTGTAGGACAGAGAAGCAGAGCAAATCTGAAAGAGGACTTTTATAAAATAGAATACTATGTCCCCTGAAATATTTTCTGTGAGTAAATGACTTATTTTTTCAGACAGGTGTTCAGATTCCTTCTGCCAAAGCCTGAAAGCAGATGTGAGTTGTGTGACCTCTGGCTGCAGCTGATTCATTAATATCTTTATCTGCTAATCTGGGACTGCAAGGGGTGTAGGAGGTAGGCAGAAGAATCCATTGTTCCATGTGATTCTTGCCTTTGTCACTGGAAGGAAATTTAATTCTGTTTAATTACTGGCAATTCCAGATGTATCAGAAAAGAGTTTCTTAAAACCTGTGTTCTTTTTTATTAATTGTACACAGTTGATCTACTTCCCAATATATTTTCTGTGCCACAGTGTTTTGTATATTACTAATATTGCATTAAATGCAACATATTTGACTGCCAGTAGCTTCAGGAGAACTGGAGTGAGACAAGAAAAATATTATATTGATATTTCAGTGTCCAATTTAATTATAATGGATTGTTTACCAAATCAAAGAATGGTGGGTAAATTGATTATGTCTCCAAAAGTTTGCTTTTAAAGGAAAATTCCTCTCGAATAGGAAAATTATAAAGTACAAGCACAAAAACACCTTTGGCATCAGCAAACCCCCTCTGGAATGTTCACCAGCAAAGGGAATTTCAAATACTCTTATTCCAGTTTGTGGATGTGCTACTTAGCTTAATTATTGATTCAACAGCTAAGCTGTAGAGTATATCAGGGAAATATTTGGTTTATTTTGGTGTTTTGTTTTGTGGTTTTTTGGTTTTTGTTTTGTTGGGTTGGTTTTTTTTTTCTGAACAGACTTCTTAATCTGCCATGGTGATTTCTTTTCTATGGACTTATTCAGTTATTTTTTATTATAAAGTAGCTTTGGAAACGTTTGAATCAACGTAGAACTGAAACATTTTGCCTCATACATTCTCACCAACTTTCATAAATGTTAATTTTCTTCTCTGATCTTTTAGTGTGTGAAATAAAGCAAATGGGTTTTTTCCCTAGCCTTTATTCTTTTTATTTTCTTCTAAAGGGGAGGAATCATAGATTATTAATGAAGCTAAAGGGAAACAGACCCTTTAAACCTTTGTTTCCTATTTGATCTTCTAACATATATCACAACACTTTTCAATCACCCACTGATTGTAATTCTTCTGAAAGTTTCAGTGTAACCCAAAAATCAATATTAACAGATGTTGTTTGTTTAAGTCTGAAAATGTTCCAGAAAAATGCTCGTCAAATGCATCCCATCCATGGTTTCATAAAGTTTCAGATTCTCACAATCAATATCAGCAGATGTTCACTACTTTTATTTTATTTTTTTCCCAAGGCATTGCAGAAGTGCTTCTTCCAGCATAATTTGGAAGGAAAATGGAAAGCAGGGGGTCTGTGACAGCTTTCAGTGCTGCCAAGGAGTCAGAGCTTGTCCTGTCAGCTCCTGGAGAAGCAGAGTTGTCTTCGTCTACTGTCACTGGAGACCAAGAATTAAACAGGAAATCTTGGTTTTAATTAGTGCTCCATGAATAATTGGGTAAATCAATCTGTAATGTGCTGTCCACACATGTTAATTCTGTATCAGGGCTGGATTAGCATTTCTTTATCTGGGGAGGGCATTAATGCAGACAGGAAATATTCCAGGGATGGAGAGGAAACTTCCTTCCACGGGCTTTGGATGTTGTGTGGGTTTGAGTTTGTTTCCCTGCCATGAAATTTAAAATTTCTGGGTATTGCAAGGCCTCAGTTTGAAAGAGGGATTTTCCAAGAGATTCCTGACTGCATCTAACAAAGTTATTATAAAAGGGAACAAGGCCCAAACCATCCTAAGGGCACTTTGGAGGAAGGAGTGAGAATGTAAATGTACATTTACATTCTCACTCCTGAATGTAAAGAACACAAGGGGTGAAAATTTAAGCTGGGCTATGGAGAGAAGAAAGTGTGATCTGTGTGCTTTGGGATTTGCTTAGTGGGGTTGAATTCTGGTCAAAATAAAATAGATCTATCTCAAACCATTATCTAAATGAGTATGCATCTCTCCGTGGACATGAATAATAATTTCTGATTGCAATGAGCCAAATTCCTAGAAACAGCATCTACTGCAAGTTTGGAAAAGTGATCATCTCTAATTTTAAAATATATTTGATGTTGTCTATCATAACATTTAAATATGCCTCATTCCCAACATTACATTAAAATGAAAATTGCTTTTTCTTAACAATTGGGAAGATAATAATACACAAATAAAATACAGTGAGATAAACCTGGGGACAGATCTGCTTTGATATGATTTTGTAGCTCATGCCTATAAGTTTTCCAAGGTACTGAAATGATGTCATTTGTAGCACTTGGAATTATACAACTTCTCCAAGCTGATTCCAGGTTCTAGTATCTCATGGCTATAAAAATGTGGGACATTTTTTTTTAATCTTTATGAATTTAAACCATTTGTATGTTTATGTCACGATAAATTAATCATAAATGAATTTGGAGCCTTTAACACTTTGATGAACTTTTGCAGATCAAAAAGTTTTGTAGGCCAAGTGCAGGAATTTTCATTACATCCTTCCTCAAATATTAAAATAAGTATTTTTTTAAACACTGATATATGTGAAAGCAAATGGTTTTACAAGGCAGCACCTTCGAGCAGTTGGTCCATATTAAACATTTAGGAAAGAAGAAATGTTCTCTATTTATTATTAAAACAGGTGTCAGCACACAGGAGAGCTCTGAGCAGGCTCCAGCCCTGGGGGGACGATGCTCTCCTGTTTGCAGCCTCACCTCAAACCTGAGCTTCAGTAATTTCAGCTGGGGGCTGAGAGCAGGGGCTGGCATGAAAGCAGAGAGGGTGGGAGGTTACTCAGGAGAGTGTTTAAAGTGCAAACTTTGCTGTTGAACAGTAGGAGCAACAGGATTAGCTTTGCATGTGGAGAACCTGAGAGCTGGCTTTTATTTTTCTAAGTTTAGAAAAATAAGTTTATTAAAAATACATTTATTAACACTCTGCTGACTAAAAGCAACAGGAATTGAAAAAAAATTTCCAGAAATTTGAGCCCTTTTGACAGTTCTCACAGTCACCTCTGTCTGCTTTGAACCTCTCCTGCATTTTGCAGTTCTGCTTCACTCCTAGGATAAGGAGGTAAAATTCCCACTGCCAGCTGCCAGGGACTACTGTATTTGCCAATAAATGGGTATCAGCAATAGCTGAGTGCAGAGTTGCTCAAATTGAGAAGGGAAAGTTTAAAATTAGCAGATATGATGAATGCTAACATATCATAAGTAATTTCTACCCAGCTTCATCAAGGACACAGCTGCTGGAGTGTGTGACACCAGAGAGAAAGTCAACGAATGTTTACTTGGTGGAATGAAATATAGCAGGAGTTTGCAGATTACATTAACTGAAATAATGTTGCATGAATACTTCTTTTTAGGGATTGTGAAATAATCAGGAAGAAATGGAATAAGCATTTCACAGATAAACCCCCTCGGTGATGAGTAGTGAAAATATGATTTTTTTTAAAAACTGTGTGGAAAAGGAGGGGAAAAGTTTTGGTAAGGGCCAGGTTGTTCAGAGAATTGATGCATTAGGACTTTACATACAGATAATTTATAATGCAGAAAAGCAAATTTATTATTTTGAAGAATTTCTCTAAAAATTATTTTTCCTATTTTCACAATCAGCTGAAATAATCAGATAGGAGTGCAGATAGCAGGAAAAATTACATCTGTGACTCTTCAGATTTTACTGCAAAATATTAAAACAAACTGTCATATGTTGAATTTCACAGATTTTAATAGTTTCTTTTAGACTAAGGAATAGCTTGGGGGTAAGAGGAAGATGTTTTATAATAACAAATCTAAATTCTAATCTAAATTCTATTTACTTCAAAGAAAGAGTAAATTTTAGAGGACGAAGAAGAAATTCTATGAGGGTTTTTAATATAAAATAGTTCTGGAGCCTCTCAAATCCATCTGCCTGGGAGTGTTAATGGCAACATTTGTTCTGCCTCGGGAGAATCCTTCTAGGCATGGAAGAGAGGTCAGAAGGAGTTTTGTGTCAGCCTTGGCCTTCACTCAGTGGTGAGCCAAAAAGTCACAGATTTTATTGAAGAGAAGAATTTTACTTTCCATGAGGATCTGCCAATATATTGAATTAAATAAAATTATAACTATGAACAGTTCTATGATCTCGCTAAGGAGTTTTCCCTAGAAATGGAAGAGGGTGAAAGATTATGGTTAGGATTAAACAGTCAGAAATGGATTGTGGAAACACATGATGAGCTCTTGGATGAAATAATTGGTTCTAGAGGTTCATTAATGTCAAAATGAAGTGCCCAAATGCAGTGTGGGGATGGAGGCTTGGCTGACTTGAGCACTTGTATAACTTGAATTCTCTGTGTCCATTTCCTATGGATTGGCATTTGGCAGATGATGAAAATTGTTTTCACTAGTGGACATTCTGATGGTGGTATGAGGGAGACCTGGGGAATTCCTGCTGAGGAGGGGTTAATCCTGAGAACAGGCAGGGGAAGTTTTGTAGGCTGTGAAATTCCTGAGGCCCAGCACATAATTGGTGCAGCCCTGCTTTATGCAGGGTCCTGCTTTATGGGGGAGGATCAGCTTGGGCTGATGGGCCTTGCACTGAAAGAGTTGAAGAAGTAAAAAAAAAAAAAATTAGAAAATTTTGGAAGTGAGAAAAGGCAGATTTCCAAACAGAAGCAGGGAATAATGAAATTAATAATAGTCTAAGGAATTCAGGCTGCTGCTTATTACTCTTCAATTAACTATAAGACATATTAGGGAGAAGGGTAGATCTTTGAAAAGTTATTAAAGAGTAAAAATAAGCTGCAATCTCATTTTCTTTTTATGTGGTTACTGCTGAATAGCTCAACTCACAGGCCAGCTGCTGGGCAAAATAAGGAATCCTTTTATCAAAGACCTTTTCCAATAGGCAAATGATAGAAAACTATTGATCCAATATGTTCTATTGCTCTTCCAGATACTTATTTGAAACCTTGAAATGCTTCTTCATGTACATTTAGTATTTTATTTGATTTATTCAGGCAGGAAATTTAGTTTATTCAAATTGTACCCTTAGAAAGGGGAAATAGAAGTTCAAAGCAGCTTTGTGAAATCAGCAACTACTCTGTGTGTGACTCTATTTTTGCTTTTTCAGAGGAGGATTCTTGATCTTCTCTACTGAAAAGACTTTTCAGATAGCCTGTCAGAATTCAGTGTTCTTTTCCTGTCTTTTCCCCCCAGGACATCGTTCCTCCTCGAGGTTTGTACATATGTTCAGATGGGGGGATATTTTCAGCGTGATGCCACAGCTGTGTTGCCACAGTTGCTCTGAACCACAGTTTGCTGAGGTTGTCAGCTTCAAATCATTCATTTAAACTCTCTATTCATCTCTGCCACAGGTCTCAAAATGAGCTCTGTAGAGATTTTTACATTTTTTTGGCTGTCTAATAGAAATGATAAAAATATGCACGTGGTGGAGAGTGACCACATATTTAAAGTGTGATTCATTACAGACTCCTGCCCAAAAAGACTTCTCACTTGAACCAGCATCTCCTTTCCTCTCAGCTGCTGCAGCTGAAACTGTGGAGGGGGGATGCAAATTCAAGGCAAGCTTCTTATTTAGCATTTCTGCCTTGCCAAATGCATCAGAGGCAGGAAATCACTCAGCTTGCCAGAATTTATCATACTGTGTCTCCAAAAGTGAAAACAGGTTTTTCATATAGCAAAGCAAATGCTGTGTTTTGCCACAGATAATATTTTGAAAGTTGGTACAAGGTATCTTTGTAGCACAGATATATTTTCTTTTCCAAACTGATTGCAGACTTCAAAGTACTGAGCTTTTTGAGATCCTCTTAAAACTAATTAATCAACTTTGCAAACTGCGTGTCTTCCTTTCAAGTAGAACCCACAATCCCTCCACCTTGGGGAATAATTTTCTTGTTTTCCTAGCATTTTCCAAATCTAATTATTGTACCTCTAAATAGGAGATTTGTTATTACACAATGTGATTAATTAGATAATGTTATTTCTTTATCAGGTGAGAAATCACCACAGGATTGATGATAAGCTTATGAAATCAACAAAGACTGTATAAGGCAAAATGCAATTACTTCTCAATTAAAAATCCATTTGACACATTTGAGAGATTAATAAACAAATTGGATTTATTTCTACGCAAAAATGATTGGATTTTTTAAAAAGATGAATCGTATTTGATACACCTCATCTGAATCTAAAGCATAAGCCAAAGCAAAAGTATAAACTCAGTCAGCTAGAGGTAGCAGAGACTTAATTTTTCAAACATGATCTCTAAAAGGGCTGAATTTTAAGTCAGTATGTCACCTGGATGCTGCAACGTTCATTAATTTGCCCTTTAGTCACATTTAAACTCTTTGTTTGAAATAAGGTGCTGCATTCTTTCTCCTATAACCTCAAAAAAAAAAAAAAAAATGCCCAAAATGCAAATAGTCCCTAATTAAAAGCTGAAATAGGATTGTTTTCAAAGTTTTAACTCCTAATGCAAGTTTAGGAATCCTGATTGAGTAGCATCTGGTCTTCATTCCTAATCCTAATTTTTCTCTTCAAATAGAGAAAATTTGAATATCTCTGCATATTTCTTTCTTCAAGTGTTCAGGCTTTTCCACAGGGACCTGCTTGTGGTTTGCATCTGTTCCTGAAGTTCCACATTACTTCCCTTTCTTCCATCAAAGGTGGGTGACAAGAATCCTACAGGAGTGAAGTGGAAATGATCTGTGCATCAGCGTGGCAGGAGAGTATCTCCAATTAGCAGAATTTAAGTTTTTTTGGCAAAAGGGAATTTTATCTAAATTTTAAAATGTATTGACTGACCTTGAGATTAAAAAAAAAATCCTATTTCAGTCATCCAGCTGCCAGGATCTGACATCAGAAAGTATTTTGGTTCATTTGAGGGTTTTATATAGGATGAGAGCTACATATTCTCCCTGTCTGCCCACAGCTAATATTCCTATTGCTCATAGCATGCCCAGTGCTGTGTCATATTTCTTCCCTCTGTTGTACAATGAGTGTTTGGATTTGATCCTGCATTTCACTTGGAACTTATTTCTCTGGAAATGACAGAAAGCCTGGGACTCTGATTGCTGCTGCAGTTTTCGTTGGCTGTTTGATAAATGCCAACGTGTGTGAGTGCTCTGGGATTTGGTTTCATTTCAGTTTACTAAAGGCCTAATACAAAACCTGTGGAGGCAACAGAAAAGCTTTTGTCTTTGGATTGGGCCCTAAAGAATTGCCAATATCTGTTGGAAAACCATGTTGTACTTTACAAACGAAAAGATCCGTCACGATTTCTAACAGAGTGCAGCAACACCTAGATTAAAATAAGATAACTTTGTATTTTCTATCATTAAAAATGAGATTTTTTTTTCTGTTTGAAAATTCACAAGGTAATGCAGACTACAACCTTTTCTTTATATGAACTAATCACTTTTTTTTTTTTTTT
>VZRH01003064.1:711986-745952 GCA_013397555.1 Urocynchramus pylzowi
CAGAAGTACCTGAATTGCCTCTTTAGTATCTTTTTTTTTTTTTTATTTCCATGACACTGTGATCTATTCCACACCAAAGGTACTATGGAGAGCATCCTCTCTGCTTTTCACACATTTGAGTTTTTTTTTTTTTTGGTATGACTTGTACTTTTAAATGCTGTGTAATTTAGAATCAGATGTGAGACATAAGAAAGTTGCTTTCCATGGAGCAACAGCCAAATGTTTCCTTTCACTGGTGTGATTGAGAGCAGAAAGACACAATCCCTGAAACACAAATAAGCTTTTTAGTTTGCTTTCATGAAGAAAGCAGATGTTAATTTTAGCAAAGAGGACTATTAGTTTCATATTTAGTGCTGGAGAAAATATTGTGGTTTTTAAGGACAGTATCATTTGTAAAGAATGAAAATGTGCACTCTGGAGAGATTAAATCCACTCATTTATAACTTCTGCCACATTAAAGGAGCTGAATATAAATTGATTGGATTAAGCAAATATAATGTTACATTCTTTTCAAATATGTTATGTATCTGTAATTAAAACCAGATTTTATACATTTACAGTGTTTGTAAAATATAGATTTGATTTAAACACTTTCTGCATTCAGAATGGTGCACATGCTGTAACGAGTATCTTGAGGGGAGAAAAATCTGAGTGCTGAGACTGAATATATATTTTAATATAAAGTGAGATGTATGTTGGGTCTGAAGTGAGTTCTGTGCTTGCAGATGAGGAGAGCTATTCATCCCAGAAATATTAATCCCAAGCACACCTTGCTCAGGATTATCTGACCTCACCAATTCTCGAGCCCAGCTCTTGAAACCCCTCCTTTGCCTCTCCCAAATGTGGATAAAGCCAGCAAAGGCCTTATCTGGGCTCCAGCTGGCACAGCTCACCCTGAGAGCTTCTGCTGATCTGCCTGAGGAACTGGAATCATATTTGAAATGCTATCAAAAAGACTCTCAGGAGTGTGCTGGGATTTAAGAGCAAAATGTTTGGCCATGAGGGAAGAGGAATGCAGACGCTTAGCCAGAGCTTTTCAGGAAGTTAGCAGGTTAGGTTCAGTTAGTGCTGTGGGAAGAGATGGAGAACTTGGCAGCAAATCTGTTTTGTTTCCATGGCATATGAAGGGAATGCCAGCATTCAGCAAGAACACATTGGTGTGAAGATGCTGATTTTTCTGATGCATGAAGAACATGGGATTTTTAATGAGTATTTGGTGGCTAGGGGAAAAAAAGCCAAAAGGATGCATCAGAAGCTCCTCAGATAAACAACCCCGTGCTGTTGTTGTTTGTGCAGTGTCTGACAGAGGGGTGGTACATTTGTTTTTATGTTTTTTCCTCAGGACCATACTGTTTTGCCATGTTGCTCAGGACTTGTGCAGTCATAAACCATCTGCAAGGTTGCCTGAGATCAACCCCTTGTGAAAGCCAGGTAGCACAGCAGGAAAATTATCACATTGCTCTGGGGCCCTCAGAAGTCTCAATCCCTGAGCTTCTTGAGGGCAAAGCTCCTTAATGAAATCACAATATTTGGATGGCACAGTCCCCAGGATATGTAAACACGCTGCCTAAACAGCTGTTAAATAATTGCCAATGTTTATTTGGGCTCTCAATCAGGGAGAGGTAGATTTTAACACACTTTATGGTGCAAGGCTCTGTAAAGAACTAAGTTAATCCTTCGGATATGGAAGTATTTCAGAGCTGCAGTGCTCTGCTTTTGAAGTCATTGCTTTACTCTGTGCTGGGCCAGTGATTTCCACCCATTTTCCCCCTGCTTTGTTTAGAAGTTTTGCTCTAATGCTGGATTTAGATGATGATTAGGTTTATTCAGAGAAATGTGAGCTTCCGACAGACGGCGAGATCAAACCTGAAGTCCCAGCACAGTGATCTCTAAACAAGGCTTGCTTGAGCCAGTTTGTGTCCAGAATTCCATGCAAGAGTTTGCACTTGTTCAAGTGCCATGCCCCAGCGTGGAATGTGAATATTTGCTGTAATACATCTGTACAGTAATATGCTGCTGGATGCCTAAGGTTACACTGGATGCTCCACACAGAGCATAATTTATTTTCAGACAGAAAGATGTTCCAAGTGGCAGAGCATGAAGTTAGGAGCGATGTGTGAATCGACTAAAAGAAAAACAGCTTTTAGGTAAGAATTGTGTGCTTGCATCTCTTCAGTTTTGCACCTTTTATTCAGGATTTGTAAAGTGAAAATAAGGAGGGGAAAAACCCCAACACATTCCTGTATATTGTGAGTATTTCATTTATAAGTGGAAGATCTAATTTTCACAGTAATATCACTTGTATAATCATTGCTCATCCTGAAGTTTTGCACTGGTGTAGAAATTAAAGGTTTAGTTTTACTTTATGCTTTGATGAGCATGTGAAGTTTTCATTGAGAGCTTTGTAGGAACACAGGAAGACAAGACCATGCTTTCATTCTTAAGATCCAAAAGGGTAAATAGAATATGAAAACTGTTCCTGGATATATGATCTAAATGTATGCAGTGTGATTGCTCTTTTCTAAATATTAACTGTCTGCCTTGGTGCTTTGCTCTGTGGCATGGTGACAGCAGGAGAGCTGATGTGATATAAATGATGCCAATCTCTGCTCTGTTGGCACGAGCATCTGTCTCCTTGGCAGACTCCAAAGGCAGCTCCTGGCAGCTTTGGAGTTGCCTCTAGGTCTATCATATGGTTAAGCTTCTGACTTTTCCTCTTTAGCTAAAGTCCACTCCATCTGGAACCTATTTAATTCTCTCTCACCTTTGATTCTGGAGAAACACTGATGGAAACGCTGAGAGTTCAGGACTGAGGACTCTGGAATTGTTTAAGTGTTTGTAGATGCTACACTTCTGCTGAGATATGAACCAAACACTCTTCTAGTGTTACACACTAGAACTGAAATCTGAAAGTGGAAGAACCCCAAAGCAGTGTTTCGTAGAAAACTATCAAGGAAATTACAGTACAATTTCTTCTTTTGTTTTGTTTGGGGGTTTTGTTGGGTTTTTTATGGCCAGCTCAGGTCTGCTGTAGTGGTGTCCTGTCTCAGTGCTGCCTGGGCTCCTGGAAACAGTCTGAACTACCAGGACAGCATCAAGGAGAGGGAGAAAGGTAAAAACCAGCAGCAGGCCTGAGAGAGTTGTGGGTTTAGCCAGGTGGTTGTCACAGATCAAAGCAGAAAGCAGCCCAAAGATTCATCCAACTTGGCAAATTGTTTGATTCAACCATGGGCACTCAACCTTTAAAGTTTTAGTGTAGATCAGGGCCACGTTGCACTACATCCCACAAAACTGAATTAATCTCCTCCTTCCTGTTTCTTGGACCAGTTTCTTTGGTCTAAAGACCAAGTATGAATTGTTTTCTCCTACAGCTGTAGTGGGATCTGGCTTTCTTAGAGACATAAACCAAAGTTGTCCAGAGAGATGAAGAAACTGTCAAAACAAAGTGATGATTAATTCTTTATTAAATCCTGTTTTTTCTTTCATGCTGCTATATTGCCATTTAAACCATCTTGTTCCCTCACAATCTCGTGCCAACATCAGTGTCTAACACGAGAAAAGGGAAAGGGTCATCACCAGTGGCATGTTTCAAGCTCATAGCTCCTAGAATAGCTATGAACTTTGGTCAGAAGTGCAAAACCAACAAGAAGAACAAAGTCATGTGTGCTGGAAAAAACAAAGCCAGGGGAGGATGGGAACAAACAGCTCCTGTGCAGCAAAAGCAGACAGCTTGTTCACTCCTCCTCTGGATCCCAGCACACTTCTCAGGGTCTCTGTGACATCTGGCTCACTTGCTTCAGTTTCTCTTGCCTCTTTCTCTCCCACCAGGAGAAGGCTGTACATGCTGCTCCATCCTGCCATGCCAATTACAGCAAGGGGATAATGACACTGACTCCATTCCAGGGCTGGCTAGGCTGAGAGCCCATTAGACAGATGGGCAAAACATGGGAAAGACTTGACTGTAACTTTGAGAACTGGCATCTGAAAAGCCAGAAACTTATTTTTGCTTCTTGCCTGGGTATAACATAGACTTTTACATTGCTTTCACATTGGTAGACTCAGATCTCAACCAAAATTCCAGTTAGTACCTCTTTTTCTGACTTGTCCAATGTATCCCATCTCTTCTGTCTGTGAGGATGACTTATGGAAACAAAGGGAGAAACAACCTTGGGAGCTACTGTGTTGATGGTCCTTATCTGAAGTTCTTCATTGTCTCTTCCTGGGCACACACAATGCCTATGAATGCTTGGACATCAATTTTCTCAGCACAGCTTGAGCCTCACTGGATGCTGTTGGCCTGGAGCTTCATTCAGATTGGTCCAAGCAATCCCTGGACCTGACAGCAATTTGTCTGCCAAAGCCACCAGTTTAATAAATAATGTTATCAACCAGGTAATGTCCCTTTAATATTCATATATTCACTTCACTCTGCATTTTTATATCTGGTTTGAGCAGTCACTTGCAAAGACAGCAAGCTTGGGAAGCTCCTTTTGAAGAGAGCAGTGCAGGGTGCCAGGGTGTTACACTGTGGGTTGTTTGCCCTCCTCTGTGCATATCAGGGAGGTGAGATGCTTCTGAGGCTTCTGAGAGGGAGATGGCTGAGGAAAGACACTAATTTGGGGGTTGGCCTTCAACAGACAAAAATAGATGCAAGGTAAGGAATGTTGTTAGAGGTATAAAAGTGAGCAAGGAATCAAACTGGTCAGAAACAGAGAGAGACACAGCTGACTCACTGGGAAATCAAGGAATCCAGTGAGGGTGGGTTACTTTTGACTCTTCCCTTGCTTTACTTTGTGGCTTTCAAGCCATCCTGATTCCTCCTCTAAATCAGTTCTTACCATCTCAATACTTGGAAGTGAAAAATTTTCTCTTACACTAAACTGGATACAGCATCTTATTTACTTGTTAATGTAGCTGCCAGATTATATAACTGCCAGATCATGCAACTCCTACACCAATTCCCAAGAGAAACAGGATTAACTGAGGGTATAAATACTTCACAAGTCACTGTCTTTGCAGACCACAAATGGCAAAGGCACAACAGAAAACTTAATCCAAAGCCTTTAGTCTCTGCCTTGGCTTGTGTTTCAAACTGAGAAAGAGAAGATTTTGATTAGATTTAGGAAAAAAATCCTTCCCTCTGAGGGTGTTGAGCCCTGGCACAGGGTGCCCAGAGAAGCTGTGGGTGCCCCTGGATCCCTGGAAGTGCCCAAGGCCAGGTTGGATGGGGCTCTGATCAGCCTGGGACAGTGGAAGGTGTCCCTGCCCATGACAGGGGGTGGGATGAGATGGGCTTTCAGGTGCCTTCAAACACAGACCATTCTGTGGTTCTGTGGCTGTAAGAAGGGCTTAGAGAATTAGAATATCTGTAAAGTTATCATATAAATTACCTACTACTTGGTAGATTATTGGTAGACATTCTTTTACAAAGAGATGTAGGAGTACCCATGAAAATACAAAGCCTGCTTATATAAAACAGATATTTAAGAAAAGAAAAATATTTCAAGGAACCTAACAAATATTGTTAGAATACTGATGCCTCTCATATTCTCATCCTGGGAATCCTTTGGTGCAGCTCTGTCACTTTTCTCTTGATGGATGTATTTTGTTAAAGGCATCTTGTGGTAATAGATGCTGAAGTGCAGCCTGCTGCACAATACCAAGAGCCATCTCAGAATAATAGAATGTTTAGAGCTTGAATCCATCTGTCACAAGAAAAGACTACCTTAGATGTGGGAATCAAATAAATGTCTGAGCAACTTCATTTCTTTTGTGCTTTAAAGGAGATAAGGATAACTTTCAGGCTAACTTCACCAAAACATCCCTAACCTTAAACTTGGTGTCAACAAAGTCAGGAGTGAAAGAGAATAGGACATTTTCCTGCACTTCATTGGTACATTTATGATTGCTTTAAGATTTTTTTTTTTTTTTATGGGGGAGAGTGAAACAAAACCCCAAACCAACAAAAAATAAACACACAAAAACCCCCACATGAAATATGCAAGCAGGTTTTTTTTCATTATACAAAAAAAAATTCCTTTTATGTGCCAAGGGAATAAGTCAATTTGTGCTAACTAGGAAAGAACAGGAAAAGTGCCTGAAGATGCAAAGGTTTATTTTTCCACAGTATGTGCCCCTGGTCATTTCTATCAAACAGCAGAGAAATGTTAATGGCACATGCTCTCCAGTTTAGAGTTATTTGTCAATATTCATGTTTTGCCTTTTTGCTGGTGTTAAAGTAACAAATTTAGAATGTTCAACCCCTGCAGTTGTCCAGGCTCAGTTCAGGAATGTTGTGGTGTAGCCTGGTCAGGAAAACTCCAGGAAAATGCTGTCCCACATTAGAAGTCAGTGGAGAGTTTCCAATCTGAGTTGAGGATATAAACAAGTTTGTTGTTTGATCTTCACTGTTCTCACTTTAAAAAAAAAAAATCTATTTTGTGGGGAGGGAAGTGGAATAAAAAAATTAAAAGGGCTCTTTTTTTATGCTGATTGAGAATGAGAGAGTAAAATATATTTTTTTGGGAAAAAAAATCTTGAAGCTTAACAGAGGCTTTCCTTTGGCAAACTTGCTAATGACCTGTTTTGAACACATTTAGAAAAAGTAGCTTCCCCGTAGGAGACATTTATATTAGAAGACAGTTTCAATTTTTTGAAGTGTTTGATGAGGGAGAGCAGCACATATGAGAAAAGGAATAAAATCTAAGTGTTGCCTCTCTCTTTTAAATGCTTATACAAACAGCAAAGATCCCACTAAGCTGCTGTTTCTTTTCAGGTGCACATAATGTACAGTTTTGCTTTCATGTTTCACAGGGGTTGTGCTGCTTGTGTGGGATCTTGGATGCTAGAGATAGAAACAGAATTCCTGATTTTATATCCCACAGAACCCTCACATCACTGCAGAACAAGGTTCTGCAGCAGGGCCAATAACGAGCTCTACCCTCAAAATACAAGAAATCAATTGGTCTACGTCTTTCTTTTGAAATTATTTTGGTTTCCCTTGAATTTCCAAACTTCTTCCATAGTAACTTCTCTAATCATCGCTCTAAGGGTTTTTTAGAAGCTATTTCAAAGGTGGATGAACCATAGGTATAAAATCCATTTGTGTCTTTGGAACTTTTATTTCCTTAGTTTTAAGATAATATCTCTGTGCTTAACCAGGTCTGTGCTCTAAAATTAGGGTAGAAATTAGAGTGATAAAGAAATAACTGAAAGAAAGTGGGGAATTTGAAGGCAGATAAAGAATGTATACTAGCATGAGAGAGGAATTGTAAGTGGAATATTGCAATGAACTTTCTGCTAAGACTAGGAGGAAATCTTGACAAGTTCTCCAAGGGCAGGGGGGGTTTTAGAGGTTACTGAATAAATTTCCTCCATGAAAAACCCATTCAAGCTCTCAAAAAACAAATGCTTAATGAGTCAGATAGTCTGGGCAGTGACTAAAGGCCCTGGAAATTCCCTGTCCCAAAATTTGAGCCCCTAGACCCTGGTCTCTGACTCACTCATCCCCTTGTGTCCCCCTAAGCATTAAAACCAACCTTAGAGGGAGGAAAAAGGAGGGCAAACTGGGAAAAGCTTACAGGAGGTGGTGAGCTCTTTCTGGTCCTTTTATCTCCATTAAGATAAGATTTAAAGTAATTAAAAAATAATTATTAAAAATACTTTCCCAACTGGTAGTGCTGCAAAATTATCAGCCTTAGCAATAACATCCTCCTGTACCAGTTAGTGTTTCTAACACTAAACTGATTTCCTCCATTATAAAGTGAATTATAAATTCCTTATTCATTTGTGCAAGGATAGTTACAATCTACAACCAAAATACTCAGCTGCCTTAGGATGGAACATGAAAAAACCCTGCATAGGTTTACTTCATCTATATGGGCAAAATTTAGCTTATCTAAGGAGACAAGTCTGCTCAGGTCACTCACTATCCTAACAAGTATCTCTTGCTTAAAATACTAATGTCAGTATAATGGATTAGGACAGCTGTGTCAAATCCAATTACTCATTTAGCTTAGATTCAGTTTCCTTGATGGCTGTAGAACCAATAGGGAACAGAAATTTGATATGATAATGAAAATAAGTTTTGATATAGGGAATAAACTAATAAATCACCAAAACATTGTTTTGTGACTGGCTGGCACAGTGGGCTCTGAGTAGCTTGGTGGCCAACTTGACATCTTTTTGGTTATGAAATGTATGTGGAAGTTAGAAAATAAATCTTACAGACAGGTACTGTGGAATTACTGACAATTCTCTTCCTCTGCCCCACTTTGACAGTAGGGATAGCTGTAGAATTGACTCTTCCAATGGAGAAATAAGAGAAAGACTGGGATTTCTTTGTTTGATTTGAAGCCTTTTAGTGCCAAGCTAAATGGACATGAAACAGAGGGAAGAGAACAAAGCAGGTGAGAGTAGTTTCTGTTCCAGGTGTTAAATCCACTCCCTACACCCCCTGCTGAGGTGGGAGGGGATGGAACACACTGGGTTCTTTCAAGCTGACACAACGACCCTGTTTCAGGTGATTGTCTATATGGCAATATCTTCCTGGTAAGGAATTCCCTTGTGAGAGCTGCTTTGCTGAGCCTTCAGAACTGAACTGGGAAGAGGGAGGAGCAGAAAATCATGGAGGAAATATATGGTGTGAAGAGAAGAGGCTGGAGGAGGACGGTGGAAAAGGTGACACAAGGCTTATTTCATGTGTTGTTCAGAAAGACTGAGCAGTTAGCAATGTTGCTTGGACATTTCTGTGAAAGCATTTCTAAAAATCACGTGAGAAATGCAGCAATAAATTCCAGAGTCACAAAATGATCATGTGCTCTGTTAGCCCATGGATGGAAAGAACAATGAGGAGGGGCAGAAGAATATCCCTGTGTGCTTGTGACTCGCACGTTTTGGGTCACTGAAATCCAGCTCCTCACTCCTTTTTTTTGCAAGTTGCAATTTTCTCCTTGTTTTTGCAAGTTGCAATTTTCTCCTTGTTTTTGCAAGTTGCAATTTTCTGTCCTCTGATGGCCATGGCAGATGGATTTGTGTATGTTATCTAGGACAAACTATCTAGGACAATTTAGAACACAGACTTGCACTAAAAAACCCAGACTATTTCACTGGAAACAGATGTCATTAGTCTTTTACCCAGTCAATTGTAATTTCCCCTAAAATGATCACATTACATCCCTGAACCCATTTTATGGAAATCTAGATTTCTGAGCATATTTCTGTGTTCCAAATCCTGTTTTACACGTGTGTGTGTCCATTAAAATTAAATTTCTAACATTACAAATGCTCTAAGTAAAGGTAAGCAAGATTTCATCTCTGTGTGTATAATATACTCATATTTGTAGCAAAGAGGAAGAGAGTTGTGGAGATGTATTGGCTAGATGAAATGTTGGTCTTTACAAAATAATTTACAAATATGATAGAAAACTCTGAAAGAGAAGGAAAACAAAACCAATGTCCAATTGTTACATGCTGTCATGAGCCAAAATTGTAAGAACCATCAAGGACAATGACATTCATCCCCTTCTCAGTTCTCTGTAAACAGATAAGGAATTTTTGCTTGGAAAGAGGAAGGTGAGGATGATTCCCAACTTGTAAATTTAAACTCCTCCTGTTAGCAGTGGAGAATGTTCTGTGAGCAAGAACTTGAGGTCGCTCTCATCCTGAAAGTGCAGCTGAGATGAGATCCTGCAGAAACCCTGGAGGAGCTCTGCAGTGCCAGAGGCAGAGCAGAGGGCAGAACGTAGAGGATGAAAACTTCTTTGTTTAAAATTCTGCCATGGTGAGGGATGGATGGGTTCTGGACTGGAAAGGCAGCGAGTCCAGTAATTTGTATCATCTCTGCAATATGTATGGTACAGCTTTGGACGTTCCTAATGTGCCACAGATGGTCTGGTTGGGCTGCAGGACTGCCAAAAGTGAATGTATGAAATTAATCTCTTTTTCACTCTATCACACCATCTGTTGCCAGTTCATTGCGTCTGTTAATAATAACAAGTAATTAATAATCATTTCAATAATTTAATTAATAAGTTCCTGATTGGTTTGAAATCCTTTTTATTGGGGTTTACTGGTTTAGTCTTGGGTTCTTTTCATCTGTGCAGGTTACAAAAAGAAAGTTTAACCTGTTTACTAAATGCCTAAACATATAAGTTAATTTTGTGTCTACTCTTAATGCTGATATATAACAAGGTCTAACAAAGCAGAAAGTCACTTATCAATGAGGCTGAAGAGCAGATTTTAGAACTTTGCTGGATTTTAATTAAAATGAGTGCACTTATGTTAATATCAGGTACAACCTGGCTGCAGGAAGGTGATGGTCTCTAACTACTATTATCAGAGAAAAAAATTATATTTAACATGGAAGAGATAAAATTTTCCTTCAGTTTATTCTCTTTCCACAATATTTTTCTCCCACTAATATACGTTTCTAATTTATTTTTTATTGTATGTGTTATGCCCTTTACAATGTTTTTTGATTATTACCATATAATTCTTTACTTTCTCTCTACAAATCATTGCTCAAAAATTTCTTATACCTTAATTTTGTATTGGTCCTACAAGCTTTTAGGCATCTAAAATAATTTATTATGGGTAATAACTGCAGTTTTTTTCATCTTCTCCTTATAAGTGTGTTTTCAAACTTAATTAAGCATAGCCATATTTATAACAGGATGAAAGGTTCCAAAAATAAGCACAAACACTGTTCCTCATGATTTGAATTCTTTATATATGTATGTTAATTCAATAATTTTCCCCAGGCAGATTGAGTTACTTATTTTATTTCCTTTTACATTAGATTTTTATTTTTTCCTCTATGATGTTTTATGTCTATCTGCTCTTTCTAATATCATAGTTTTGTCAAAGCCACAGGCTGGGGAGCCAAGCAAAAATCAGAGTAGTGTCCCCACCCCCACTGTACATCTACTAGGGAGTATCTCAATTATTTCTGGTGTTTTGTTCCTTTCCAAAGGCCAGAATTGAACCTTTCCCTCACAGTTTATCATTTACACATCCACCATGCATTACCCTGCTATTGGTTTGTAATGTATGAGCACGGTTTACTTTTGGCATATTTTAAAAAAGTGCTTTGATTGATGTCATGTGAAACAACCAAATTATTTTTTTTTGATAGCAGCATCTGCTGCTTTTTTTTTTTTTTTCTTTTTTGACAGATATTTACATCCAGGAATTCTAATCTCACAACCCCCCATTTTTTTTAGAGAACAGGTATTATTAATTCCATAGCACATTTGGTGCAGTTTTACTTTATCATTATCAAATTCATCTGTTTCAGATGGAGGAAATGCTGGAGTTATGAATCAGGTCCTACATTTGAAAAGAAAATTCCCTTTCCTCTCTCCTCCCCACATTTGAATTTAGCTCATAACTTGGAAAGCAACATTCAGGTTTACAGCTGGGTGTCAATTCTTGCATCAGAAAGCTCAGTAAGAGCTTCAGGTTTTGCATTTAGAAGTCCCAAAGAGAGCCTGCCTGGAATTGTTCTTGGCCCTCTTAATTAACACGTGGCTCCCGTGTGTTAATTGTACATAAACAAAAAAAGGTGGTGTGTGTGTTTTAGGTGGATTTTGGATTGGATTTTGCCTCTTTCTGTAGTAGTATATAGAGTTTTGATGAGGTTTCCAAAGAATGATGCTTCAGAAAAGTAAGATGGGAGAAGGGCATTGGCCAGAAGAAAGCCCAAGAATTCCTCTTCTTCCTTTTTACAATGTGTTTTCTTTAAATGTTGTGTACAGTCATTCTACCTACTGTCTTCAAAAAGGAACCTAGGAGACTGTGGAGGTCTCACTACATGAGAATACAGAGAAATCTCTTTTTGTTTTTACTCAGTAAGTGTTTCTACATCCCAAAAAGCAGAGCACACAGTAAAAGTGGCTTTTCTAGCTTTTTCCTTCTGGAAGCCTTAAAAGTAGATATGGTGCAGTAATCTGATTCAGAATAATGTAAGTGCTATATTAAAAATGAAATGTGATATTAAAGAATCATACTGAAGGCTTGGGAAATAGGTTTCTAGTCTCACCATTTTCTTGGGTTTCATTAATATTGGTCACATACCATCCTTATTTTGTCTTCCAAGCCAACTGAATTTTTATCTGTGTGTGTTCACAAGGACTGAGGAGAGGGGAATATCAGAGTTGAGGAGCAACATGAATTGGATGTCATTTTCTCTGCCACTTGTGTAATCTCTAATAACAGAGGCATCTAATAACCTGCATTTCTTCCTGACAGCTCACTGAGCTGGGAATGCAGGTTCCTGCTGCTCGCCAGGAGCTGTTTTATTGACTGAACTCTGGAGAAGTTGTCTCAGATTTAAGGGTGTGCTGAATTACAGCCAGCTGCACTGAGCAGAAATCCTCAAAATCTGTTTTAATTACAGCTTTTACCAACACCTGAATGCAGAGAGAAAATCCCACTCTCTCCATTTGCTCACAGGAAGGAAATCTAAGCAAGATTAAGCCCAGCTGATTCTGAAAGTCTGGGTTCTTTCTCAGGAGGCCTGTCCTGCACAGAAGTATTCTGTGAAGGTTACAGCCAGCAGGATGGCAGCAGAGTTATGCAAGTACTGACAACATATATTCCAAAATTTCTTACTTGGTAGGAAGTTGACTTGGCATCAAACACTAAAACAGCTGATTTATCATTGTAGAATAATAAAGCTGTTGAGTTTTAAACTGAATTTTAAATGAAAAATCCAAGTTAATGTTGAGTTTAATCAAAAGGTACATGTTAACCTTGGAATGCCATTGTGGGTGGGAGCTTTGGCTTCCATTTCAGCTGGGTTCTTAACTCATCCCAGGGTGAGGTGTCCACCTGAGCTCCTCATCTGGACTCACTCATGGCACCACGTGAGCTCCAGCTGCCTCCTGTGGCTGTTCATTTCACCCCAGACATTATTTCATTTTTCAATATGAAAAACTATTTTTCAATATTTTTGAATACATACAAGTATTTCATTATTTCCAGGTGCTTTTTTTCTCTCCACAGACCACGACTCATTCAGAACAGATTTTTAACATCCAAATAGCTCCAGTCAGATGTCAGCACTCATAGCCACTCTTCCCAGCGTTAATTCAGATTTACAGCTGCATTTTGTACTTATAGATGTATGTATAATGTACACAGAGCTGTGCAAAATGTGATTTCCTTGTCATCCTGCCCACGGGGGCTCTCCAGGTGAGGTTCAAACACTCTTTGAAGGATTCTTGCCAGAGGCAAAGCTCTTCCCCTCCAAAGTGTGGCAGCTCAGCACAAAAGCCTGGTCAGTTGTCAAGGGGAAAGAGCTCCATTTCTGGGATGAGAAAGAGCAAACAGAAAGAATTAATCAATATTTCAGAAGTTTTTTGATGGGAATAGATGTGTGCTGATGAATTTGAATGGATATTGCTGGGCATTTTCTCCTAGGAGTTTTGCTCCTGGTTGGTTTTGGTGCTCAGTCCAGTGTTGTACTAATGCCCATTGCCAGTGAAAGGCTCTTGAAATGTCTGAGCAAAGGGAATATTGACTCAGGCAGAATTTAGAAAAGGTTTTGTGCTTTTCCAGCTTCCTAGATGTGTTTTAGGGGGAAATAATCATCCTGTTATTAATTCATAACTTGTTTCTTTCTACAACCCATGGAAATAATGGATAAATATTAGCCAGAAGTCAAATTGCTTTGTGTGGTGCAGAGATTTTTTCCTAGAGTTTAATTGTTCTTATTTTAGATGTTCTTTCTTTTGTATCATTTTATCCTATTAAAATTTGCTGTCCTAAAATACCATTTTAAAAGGATTTGACAACAAAAGAAGTACAAGCTCCACTGTGTTTATCCATGCTGAGACATGTATTGCTCTCATCTTAATTCAGGATTTAATTTCACATGCTTCACTTTATGCCCAGTCGGAGCAAATAAATATCTTGCTCTGTTGTAATCTGTCCTGGGCCTTTTGTTTCTAATGGATCAAAATTCCTCATTTGAAGGCAAAAGGAAATTAAAAAAAAAGGTGTGAGGGTGGAAACAGAAGTATTTAATTCAAACAATATGAGCACTTTCCAAAAGAATAGCACAGATATAATATAAAAAAAAAGGAAAAAGAAAGAAAAATCTACATTTGGGAGAGGCAAAAAATGTCCTTAAAGTGGCTTTAATTGCTTTACTTTGGATATCAGAAAAGAGACTGAAAATGCAAGGAGAAGTGCAGCTCAAATCTTGGACTTCCACACTTCATCTTTCTCATAACATGAAAATGAACAAATTATTTTGCAGTTGTTGATTTCAAAGTTCTGTTTTCTCACTTCACTTTGATCCTGCTTTAGATGCTGAGAGGCTTTTTCAATAAATAGAACTGTTAATTGTTAATAATTAACTAATATTCACAAGTAAATAGAAGGAAAACATAAAATTCTTTGAGTGAGGACCTTTATGAAATATATAAGGCAGCATAATTAATTTACCTGTAAGTTAATTTGCAGAGTGATTGCTCTCTAAAAGGGTAAATAGGACTGTGGATCTGGAAACCCATATCCTAATGGTTTAGGTCATTATTTATTTTCAGTTAAAATGGCTATTAAAATGGCTATTCTTGTCACACTGAAAGCATGAAAATATCAAAATAAATGCCTTAATGGGCAAGTTCTCCAAAGTATTTCATACTTAAAATCTTTATTTTCAGACCAGATTGAAATGTCACAAAAGAGGCAGCTCTAGTTTGCTCAGTTTACATTTCCATATAAACCTTCATTACTTACAAGCTACAAAAAAAAAAGACAAATTATGGGGTTTTTTTTCCAGTTTGACTTAAAATCATAGAAAAATAGCTAATCAGGAAGATGTGAGGAAATATTTTCTTTCTCTTTCAGGTGATTTTCAGAATTAAGTAGCCATAATCTGTTCTTCAGGATTATTTCTCATAATAAAACTCCAACCTGTAACCTGCTGAATGATATTATTAAAATATTATTCAAAATTTTTACTAATAATTACACTATTGTTAACTCTGTAATAATTTTAGACCCAGTGTGCAATGCCATAACTCACAGTGGGACTGGCTTTGGTTTTAATCCTTTATTTTTTATACAATATAAAAAGTGACAAGTTTCATAGGTGCATTTTCAATATTCAAGAGAAAAATCCAAACAAACAAGGAAATAAAATTAGGCTGAATGTGCAAAGTAAGTTTGTTTTGACATGTAATATTGAAGCTCTTTGTTATTACTCTGAATGAAAATGGTAATTTGATCCTTTACTGAGGAAATTATAATTTTTAGATTTTGCAGAAAATATACCACATATTTTACAAAACCCATAATATTGTTTTCTGAGCATTTGTTGCATCTCCTCGAAATTACACTTTTGAAATGAGTTATTGTCTTGTTTTGATGAAAGAAGAACATTTGGTTTCCTTCTTCTCGAGGCATTCTTTGAATGCTCAGCCAGTTTTGCACAGTTACATTGAAATATTGTTGATATATTTAATGTTTGCTTCTGACATTTCAGAAAACACTCTGAATATTGTCATGGGGGGAGGGTTTTTATGCCTATTTGAGAGTTTTGCACCAGCACCAAATTAAAATATTTGTGAGATTTTGCAGATTATCCTTCTTATTTTTACAAGAGGAAGCTTTGCCTTCTCGAGCTTCTTTGCTTCATCTGGGGGGGACAATTTCCATGTGCAAGTTCAAACTGATTAATATTTAGGCAGAGAATATGGTTTAATTTAGAGAATATGGCTTTATTTAGGCAGAGGATCTGGTTTAATTTAGAGAATACAGTTTTATTTAGGCAGAGAATATGGTTTAATTTAGAGAATATAGTTTTATTTAGGAAGAGAATATGGTTTAATTTAGAGAATATGGCTTTAATTAGGCAGAGGATATGGTTTATAACCCCTCTTGTACAAGAAGGAGCAGTTTGTTTCGTACTACATGATCTGATACAATTTCTGCTCTGGGATAAATTCCCTCACTCTGTTGCAGATGTTTCTGAAGAGGCCAAGGCTGACTTTTGTGTGTGGTGCTGAGTGTAACTTTCTCTCTTCACTTTAACTTTCTCAGGTCTGGGTGATCCACGTGAGCGGGGTAAATTTTTGCAGATGCAAAATTTCAACAACAGTAATTTCCATCACACAGAACTGAAGCAGAGAGTAAATTACAGATGAAAATGTGACCCTAAAGGTACATTTTGAATAGCCACTAGAAAATAAAAGCTTTTATTTCTCTTGTGTTGGCAATGCAGCCATTCCTGTATTTTATTTTAGGACACACTTTAGTGGCATGAACAATGCGTGGTGGATTGAAGGTGATGGAGATGAACATTCTCTTTTCCATCAAGAATTATGAATAATAACATGATTTTCACCTGTTTTTAGAGCTACTGACAGCTCTCAGGTGGACTTCTACAATGAATTGAGAGTAACAACAATGATAATTTTCTTCTCTTTAACTTCTCCTTACCTTAAGATCTTTTTCCTCTATCCTTCATCTGCCATTGGCATAAAAACCTTCCCCTGAACAGAAGGTAACAAAACAATTTTTAAACTTTTACTCATGCATTTGCTGATTCTCCCTCCTTTTTCACTACAGTCACTTCTGTAAGTTTTTGATTTTAATTCTTTTCTACTTCATAAAACAATTATCTTGTAAAGGCAGCAATAAATAAGAACACCGAGGAAAAAAAGGGGATCTGCTGTGTATCAATCATCTAAGTCTGCAAACTGTATCAGACAAAATTCTAACTTCCCCTTGGAGAAAATAATCAGGAATTATTTAAAAGTTATGTTTTAGTGATTATTCCAAGCCTTTATCTGTTTTCCCTTTGGCTCTTGCTGTACCTGATTTTAACCATATTTGTTAGAAATTCAAAGTATTTTCAACCTAAGTGTGGCACCACTTGAAAACTGACAGGATCACCAAAATCCACGCTGGTTCTTAGTTTTGTGGGGATGGAACACCATCATTTTAGATATGTGCTGATGGTATTTGGAAATACTTTAAATATTCTCTACTTAAATTAAAAAAAAAAAAAAAATTAGTCCTGAAAAGAATTAGAGTGCCTTAATAGAAATATTTCTGTTAAGTGACACTAATATAGAGGATGAACCTATTGATTCTATGCAGGTGGGAATCACTACCATTAGGATTAAGAGAACCTTATGCAAGTAAATCCTATAAGAAACCCTGTTTTTTGTTAATTTCAACAAAGCAATCTCTTGATGAATTGAGTATGAAGATCTAGAGCTGAAGAGTTCAATCTTTCCTCACTTCAAGCACTTATAAATATGCAGTGTGCCACAAAGGCTGGAACTGCAGAGAGGAGGTGATAAAATGTATTTTGCACTGTTTTGTCCTCATGCTATTGCACCTTGCTCGGCAGATAATTTATTATGCTGGCTCTTAATAAATAATTGATGGAGATCTGATAACACAAAATTTGCAGAATATGGTGAGTGCTTTATTAGAACATTAATATGCTACAGGTGTGTTTTATTGGTCAATTAACACACGCCTGGAGGTGTGGGGTGATATATGAGGCTGCAGTGGGAGCTTTAGGTGAGTGGGATGGTAAAACACATCCTGGAGGGGCTTAATGGGGCTGGAAAGTGAGGAAAGATTCTGTAGAAATTGCCCTGTGGTTTGGAGGTGCAGGCTAACTTTAAACAAGGAAGCAGGAGCTCTGGAAGTAGGCTAACAATAGCAGTGCGGGGCTTTTATGTAAATTGATTTACTCTGTTATTTGGGAGAAAGTGTCTTAGGGCTAAGGTGGTTTCCATTAATTTCCCAGCTTTCCCAGCAAAGTTGTAAAAGTTAGTTTATCTCCCTCATGCTTTATTTACAAAGCCATGTAATATACAAGCCTACTTGTTATCCCTGAGTGCTGCTCTTAATCAAGGAAAGGTGGGAATATAGCCCAGATTTAGGCTGCTTTTAAAATACTTCTTTTAGAAATACATTTCTTTATACCCAAAAGATAAGTGTTTTGGGGTTGGGTTGGGCTGGTTTTTTGCTGGTTGGATGGGGGGTTTGTTTGTTTTATGGCTTCAGGTCTTTATTTATGTGATGCTTGTTGCTTTTTCCTCTACATTTTGGAAAGGCTCACATGGTATCCCTTGACTATCGTTAGATTTCTCCTTTCTTCTCTCTTGTCTGGTTTTCATTCCATGCACCACAGAAGATCAGTAGCTTTAGGCTCCCTTTTTGAGCAGAGTGGCTGCAAGGGAAGATGCAAAACTGCTCCTTTGGATGTCTGTGGTTCCGAGGTGAAACTCTCCTAACCACATGGAAAGGGCTCTGAGAGCAAAGGGCTTCAGCAGCAGCTCAGTCCAAGAGTCCAGCTGACCCCTGGAGAAATCAACAGATGCAAAAGGCAGCAGCAAATGCTTGCAGAAAATGTGTTAGAGCAGAGCAAACATACAGTTATTTCTCTAGGTATGGCTTTTCATATTTTTGTCTGCAGTATTCTTCACCAGAATATTATATCCAAACCATTTTGCTTAATAGCACTTGAGGGAGTTCTCTTTCATTTTCTAAGAGGTTTTTAATCTTTCTGCCTATTAACATCCAACCTGTCCTTTTGGAAGGCATTCCATCATTTTAATTCTGAATTTTGAAGGACAACTTTGATTTACATCTTTGCTCTTTATGTTCAAGCTGCTGCCACATGCTCTCATCCCTATGGATCTTGTGTGGTGAATTATCAATATACACTCAGTCATCCTATGTCCCCTCAACTGTGTTCTTACCCATGCTGAAAAAGCCTCAGCTGTTTTCTGCTTTAAGTAAATTTTGTCACCTTATTTTTTTCTTCATTCTTTTCGAGTAGCTCATGAATATATTAAATACCAGGGGTTCCTATGAAACGTTTCAGAGTTTCTCTGTCAGTTTTTAATCCCCCTCACTGGTTTGTCCTGTTTCCTACCTGTTTAGTAGCACACCAGGGAAATTTTTACCTCACACTAAACGTATCTTTATTGTGTAGTACTAAGTAGTTGTTTTGGGAGTTCAGATGTTATCATGTGCACAAACCTCGTTTAAAGTTTTTGGAAAATTCTTTTAGGTTTTAAAGGCCCTCTGTCTGTCTGCAAAAATCCAGGTGGCTCTTTTGCTGTTTGGTTTAGGCCACCTTTGCCATGCTGAGTGAGGCCAAGTTGCCATGTCCAGCTGAAGGTGAGACTGGGCTGGACAGAGTCACCAAATGTTCTCCCTGCATTGGTCACTGCTGCTTGCTGGGGTGAAAGAATGGAAACATCAAGGAATGTGGGATTTGAAATCTCTTACTTGGGAGATAGCTCCCCAAATTCCTCTCTGATCTGTAACAGAACAGGTAGCAGAGAGGGAAGGTTTATTTTGAAGCAAATATCTTTCCTCAACTCCCATTAAAACCAGCTGATCAAAATACAAGCCCTGCATTTGCACCTACCTGCTAAAACCTGTTTGGTTTTGTTTGTTTTTTTGGGTTTTATTTCTGTGTTGCAAAGGCAGATGGATTGCTTAGAAACATTATTTTTACTTCAGCAGGTGATTACCCAATTAAATGCTATACCTGATTAAATGCTGGAAAAAGTATTTAAGATCATTAGTGGTAACAAGACTGGCAGAAGGAAGGTAGCATGTAGAATAAAAAGAACCTGCTGCCCTCCCTCCCAGCCCTTCTGTGAAGAGACAAGTTGAAAATGAAGATTGTGAAAGGAGCTGGACCAGTATCAAAAGCAATGTAACTTGCAGAATTTCAAACCAATGGCAAAAGCCAACAAACAAAATGACTTAATGGGAGCTGATTTCCCTTTGTCCAGGGATCCAGGGCAGGAATGGTTTTGCTGTGACTGAAGTGCTCACTTGCTCTATAGAACCAGACTCTCTACATGGAGATTTTCTGGTTTGTTTATTCCTGCTTTGCCCCAGGCTCGCTGAAATCAGTGGAATTATTTAGCAAAAAGGTTCTGAGTAGAAACCAGATGCCCAGCTCCTGGAGTTTGGAAGGGAATACCACCTCACTGCTCCACTGGATGAAAAGCTGAGCCCTTCTGAAAAACAAGGTGTTTTGAGAGCAAACAAATGCCTCAGGGTTTGATTGAATGTGGTTGATTGTGGACTTCCAGCCTGTGCTCACCTCCTGAGCACACCTGGAGCTGCTGCACTTCTCCTGCCCCTCTCAGCCTGACCCCAGGCACGAAGGCAGTTTCTTTCATTTATTCATGCATGCATTTCTTTAGTTTGGCAGTTGCTTGGTCTTTGCTGGGGCACAGCTTTGTTTGTACCCCTTCTGCCAGTGATCCAAAATCTGTGTGTCTGTGACCACCACTGGGGGAAGCTGCTCTCTCAAAGCTTGGTGTGATCTGCCCTCTCTGCAAAGGTTGCTTTGTTATTGTGTGCCTGGAATTAGCAGTCTCATGTGACTCGTCTGAGTTATTTAGTTCTTCAGGATCAAAGCTCTATTCAAACAAAAAATGGTGCCAGATGTATTTGAAACTTTTGATATTTAATGGGGGTGAGAATGTTTATGTGCCAAAACAAGGCACTCTATAAAGAAAAAACTTAGAGCAGAATAAAAGGATTTTTCTGCTGAATGGTCATGCAAATCATGTTGTGACTGACTAATTTTTAAATGGGAAATATTGTTGATAATTTATTGGGCAGGCAAGGGTCTTCTCTAGCCCTGCCTGAAAGCCAGAAGGGAGTGATGGGCAGGGGGCTCAGCAAGGGAATGTGGTATCCAGACAACAAATACCAGCACTGCTTTTGACTACAGATGAACCAAAGTTGTTTATAGCAAATACCTCTGAGAAAAAAGTTTTTTGAGAAAGACTGGTATTTTGGCTGTCAGATCTGCTTCAGGTCTAGTGATTATCAACATCTTAGCTGCTTCAATTCCCTGATGAGCTGCCTTGAAAACATGAGTTTTATAAATCACCTCACAGTGCTGCACTACAAAGCCCTGGTGATCAGCAATGCAGTGACCACGTTTATGGGAAGAAAAGACATCATTTCAGGGAATAATATGAGAATGTATCAACTCCACACATCTTGATTGCAGACTCTGCAGGTAGCCAAGGTTTCTGTGGCTTACTCCTTGACCTTCACCTTTGCTTTCACAGACTGCAAACTTCTCAGAGACGTGCATGGTGTGAACTGCATCTTAATAGCTGGAGTGCCTGATGGAGAGATCCCCTTCCATCCTTAATTGGGAGGTAGCTGTGGCTATGTCATCCAGCCTCACAAAGACCTGCTGCTTCCTACCTGCAGTTGCATAGCATCTCTGGGGAAAATATGATAATTTCTAACAATGAAAGTTGGCTTTAGAGTGCATATTTACATTAGGATCTATAAATATTCCCACACTTTTGACAGATGTTAAGTTTTCTATTTTTTGCTTTGTTTCCCATTTTATCTCCTATCTCTCCACTCTCTTTAAGCTGCAATAATTTTCACTACAAATTAATGAATGATGAATAGCAAGTTCAGTCCACAGTGTGCTGTCCCAAGGAGACAGCATGGATGGGGTGGCAGATCCAGTGTGCCTCCAGCAGACAGAGCTCTCCAGATGTGAGTCAAAGGGAAATCCCTGCCTCGTGTCACCTGGATATCCATCTGGAGGCTGAGGGGTTTTGAGTTACCCCCCTGTTTGTCCCACTCCCCCCTTTATGGTGAGAAGGAGAAAAGGCCTAATTAGACTAAGCAGAATCATCTTCAGATGATCCAGGCAAAGTGTCAAGAGATAAACAAGGCTTTGTTATCTCAAGGCACCTGCACAAGGAAGGGAGATAAGGACAGGGTAGTTTGAGGAGGTCAGAGCTGTTCAGCTTTAGGTTGGTACACCTGTTGAGCAGATGTGGGCTGTTACACTCTGTTCATCCTAAAATCCATGGGATACAGTGACATTTGGGGAAATATTTTACCAAGCAAGCTTTACACTCTTCTAAACTCATTTTTTATGACAGCTAAATAAAATCTCAGCTCTTCAGTATGAATGAAAGTGATATCTTTAAGGCTGAAAATAAAGGCAGGACTAAGGATATCTGTATAGGAGATATCTGTATAAGGATATCTTTTCTGGAGAAAGAAGCCACAAACCATCAGAAATGAATGGTAGGGTCAGTAATGGTGTGAGAAGGTGATTTCAGTGAAGTTGTGCTGCAGTACATGGCTGGGACATGCTTTACAAGGAGCTGTGCTGGTAATTATGGTTCTGCACAGTGGCTTCTCCTCCCAAAACCAGGAGAATTAGAGTGAGTAACCAGGCTCTCAATTCCACACTGCCACACTGAACACATCAAACCAAGATTTATTTCCAAAAGGAACAGAGATGTCTCACCTCTTTCAGATTTTTGTACTATTACCAGAATCTGTAACTTTCTCAATAGCCAGGTTTCAGGTTTTTTGGGTGGTTTATTTGTGCACAATGAATCAGTTTCAGATCTTTTGGCTTCCTTCTTGCAGCCTCTTCTTTGGCTCATCCTCCCTCAGAGGTGCAGGGCCATATGTTAACTAGGCATCAGGCTAATGGACTTTGGCAATCTGCAAATTGCATCTCTAAATCTACTTTAAATTTAACTAAAATACATGGAATCTATTCCCTTTCTAAAAAGCTCTCTTAAAAGACAACTCACCCACTAAAATGGCAGAAATGTGTTTCAAATGTTCATTATGTTTGTGGTGTTTACTGCATGCATGAGGCAACTCCTTCATACCAAAACCAAAGTCAGTCAGCATTAGATGTCAGAACAGCATTTCCTAACATGCTCCCATAGAATTTGTTCCCATGATGAAAACTAAAAACAAAATAAGGCAAGATCATGAAATAATCCTAATAGTTATCTCCAGAACTTAATGTTTCTTTATTTTCTCTTTTTTAGCCTGAAATACATTTGGCTACTTCTCTACTAAAATAGAAAAACTGTATTTTTTTTCTGTTTAATATGAAGGTATATTCATGTTCTGTTATAGAATTCCATTAGAATTGCTTTGCAGACTGTTTCAAAAGAGAAAGGAGCAGACCTTCCACACAACAAATCACCTCACCTAAGAGGTAGGTTTTCCTGTTTTTCTAACCAGTGTTTCCAGTAAAACCTTATTTATACCTAATCTGAGGGAGTCTCTGGGCTCAGCTCCTGCTTCCCAACATCACACAGAAATGTGATAACCAGCAGAGTGCTCCCAGGCCAGGTGGAATTTTTGCTGGGTGGAAATTTGGGGTTTATGATCAGAAATCTTCAGTCCTTTGCCATTTGTGAGGGCCCTGCTAGAGGACAGAAGGCAGCAAAGGGTGACAGAGCCATGGTGAATTATTGAAGTCCAGGAGTTTGTAACTTGAGCAAAACCACTTGTTTCTGAGGTGACCTGTGACTCCCAGAAGGTTCTGCCCCAAGCCAGGGGAGCATCAGACACAGACCTCTGCCAGGTACTATCAGAGAACATCTGCTGTAGCCACAATTTCCTGTTTGAAACGTTGTGTGCCTCTCCTGGCACCCTCTGTGATCAGGGCAAATGGGATTCCATGTAATCCTAACTCGTGTGGCACAGACAATGGGATTACACAGCTCCTGCAGCGCTGCTTTCCTGCACTGCCACAAATTACAAAGGAGCCCAGGGGCTAATCACTTATCAAACTCCTGTGGAAACTAAGGAGAGAGGAAAGATAAAATAACAAAAAGATTTGTGCTGCTGTCTGAGTGATAAGAATTAGTACAATAATACCTAAATTCTCCCCTAATAAAATATAGAACAGAATTTTCGAGGCTCTGAATTTTTCCTGCTAAGAACTGCAGCGTTTTGATTAAAGGAACAATCCACAGTATTTTCAGTGGAAAAGTCCAGCTGCCTCTCTTTTCCTGGGGAAAATATGATTTCTGATTGTTTACTCCTCATGGTTAGTTTGGAGTTCCATAGAATATCTATCAACCTGTACATCAGATAATCAGCTACCTTCAATTATGTGTGTCAATCACACGTGGTCGGGTGACACAAAGAGCACAGGAAAAGAACACAAACCGAAAAAAACTTGGAAATTTATCAGGTAGGTTGGGAGGAACTTGGTGCTGGAGACTGCAGGGGAGATGAGGCAGATGAGAAGTCAGTCCTTTTGAGATGCTGAGATCTCTTACAATGTGTTTAATGGGAGCTGAATACACAGAATTGGGCACTGAAAGATTTATTCACTGGGTTGTTTTCTAATGAGACAGAAGAAAAGATCACAGATGAGAAAAGTAAAATATTCAATAGTTTTGTGATTGCTCTCCAGAAGATGATCCTCACAGTTAATAAAACATGGTGATTGCTCCCAATTTAGAGTAGGCTAATTTTTTAGGCTCTTTCAGTCATTTAGTATGAAAAAGCAAAAATTAAACATTAAAAACATTTTTTTAATGAAAAAGTAAGATTAAAATTCAAGTTCATTAGGTTTTCTTATGGAGCAGAGAAGCTGTGAAACTTCTTTTAGTAGTCAAATTCTTATCTTTATTCCATTAGACACAGGTATTAAAAAGAAAAAAAGAAAGTCCTAGAGAGAGAAAATCTTAATGTAATATTTTTTTTTTCCTCTCTAATAATGTCATAATACACAGTTTTGAGATAAATTTATATTTTGTTTGATTTATCTATGTGATAGATTGATTAGCATCTTGCTGGACCCTTTTATAGAGCTCTCAATAAAAGGTGTTTGCACTTTTTGGGAGCCCCTTAATTCTAACATGCCCCACTGCCAGCCCTCGTTACCTCTGCCCTAGGTGGTCACCAAAGAAAACTGACACCACCTCACCTCTGGTTTGGCTTTTTTTCCTTCAAAGAGGTATTAATTTCAAAGGCCTTTTTGGTGGAAAACCTAGCACTGGAAAAACCAGATGGAAAAATTATGGAGGGTTTTATGATAATCAGATTAACAGAAACAGGGCTGCATATTTTTTTCCTGGGCATTTAGTGACAGATGGGTATAGATATTGAAATTTGTGTCAGCCATTGCATTGCACTCTCATCCAAGTCTCTTTTTATGAAGTCTTTATTAAAGACACGTTGCATTATAGAAGCTAAAGAGGCTCCCCCTGGTTCTTGCAATAGGCAATGGAGATTTGATCACAACCCTACTTAGAAAAATGATAGAAATGAGACTGGCTTTTACTAAAAGGTTCTTTTTCCCCCCCTAAATTCTGTGTGCAATTTGCAGCTGTGGATGAAATGTGTGCACAGAGGAAGAACTGAGGGGAAGCAGCTGCACTGCTGCCCCAGTTAAATCCCTGAACTTGTACTTCAGAGAAGTTTTCTCTGACAGGAGTGAAGGCAGCAGCACCTCAGGAACTCAAGCAGAACTGGAGAAGGTGCTTTCTCTGGCAGTCACACATCAGCAGCAGAAATTCAAATTAACTGTGTATGTTGAATAACAAGTTTTATGAGAATCAATCAGATATCATCATAAATGCTGTTCTGTCTGCCTTGGTGCTGAAGAAGTTAAGCTCCACTGGAGAAGTGCAATATTAAACATGCCAGAGCTGAAGTGTGAGAAATGCAGAAAATTTTGGACCAAAATACCTGGCTAGAGTGTTTACATTTCATTTATCACCCTGCCCAGTCATTCTGAATGCCTTTTTTTATATCAATTAGTATCTCTCATCAGTATCTTTGTGAGGATTTACAAGCTTCCTCAGAATCCCCTCAGTTTTCTGAAATGCCAGCCTGGTATTTGCACTGTGCACTGCCAATCATCCATCTGCATTCTGTCACAGAGGCCACTTCCCACAGAAGGTGGTGGCTGGGGGAGAAGAAAAGGAGGAAAATGTCTTTTCTGTCAATCTTGTAGCTGTTACTGCTATAGCTTGTTCAGTTTTGCACAGTTCAGTCAAGTCATGCTCACTAATCTAGGCTGGAATTCCTGAAGGCTTTTAATGTCTCATTTTCTGGAACAGTTCTTCTGGATCCTTCCCTTCAAAAGAGCATTTACCAAATCCTTCACCAGTGAAGGTGATTCTGTTCTGTGTTAGATGCACATGAATATTCTGGAAACACTGGGTTCATCCAAAATTTGGTGACTCATTGAGGGGTGAAACCTTTGTGTCTGTTAGCTTAGATTAAAGTTTCTTTACAGCAAAAGATTTGACAGATGACAAAGTAAAAAAAGTAGAAAACCTGAAGGTGCACGAACACAGGAGATGTGTGTTGTACATCCATCATTTTCATTGCTGTTATTCCCCCATGTCTTCATTTCTGCTTCCCATAAAGGATATTTAAACTGAGAGCTCAGGGCTGGGATGATGCTCTGGCTGACCATCAGCACGTGCAGTACCTGACACATCACATCTGTTATTCCTGCCCTGCTCCTCTTTCCCAGCTTGTCCTGACAACTGTCCCCATCGCAGCTGCTCCACAGCATCTGCACATCAGGAGTGGGGTTTGCCCTTAGATAATATCATTATCTTCCTGGTAAGCAAATTGTGCATCAAAATGCTTAAGCTGACAAAAGAATAAAATTCAGAACGTGTGACTGAGGAGCAGCTGAACAGGTGAGAGCACAGAAATGGGATTTTGTGAAATGTGGACTTGTCTCAGAGGCAGTTTCTGTTAACGATGGGACAGATCTAATAAAGGCAGCACCTTATCAAGTTACTGTCAATTTTGTGGGGAATTATTGACATCACAACCAAGTTTTCAACTCGTCTGTGTCATTATGGAAGCCTCACAACTTCAGTAGATTTGATTTGCAGGGAACCAAAGCAGATGAATTGTCCTGGAAGACAAATCACTGTTTCATGTGGGTAAGACCTGATTACTTCTGTTTTCCTAGCAAGGAACAGCAGAAGATTGTATGGGTATATGAGACTGAAATTAAAATGTAGATTTCCAGAGCAAAGAGCAGTAAGAAAGACTGACAGCTGACTGATGCTGTGCTCTCCTAGAGCAGTAATTATTACCACATTCAAGCTTTCACATTTTCTCGATTCTCTGTTTCTCTTTCTCCTTTCATCATTTGTTGCAAATCTGATTTTGTTTTCTTAATATTTCTCTGATAGGTCTCTGAGCCATCAATTTGGAGATTGTGAGCATGATGAAGTTCTGTGCCTGGCCAGCCAGGAGGGTGCTCAGGCCTTGCTGGGTTCTGCTTCTTGTTCATCCCCCTGCTCTCATCTTCCCTCGTTGGCTGCTTGGGAAAAGAACTATTTCCCTGAAAAACAGGTATTTACTGTCTTGAGATACTGATTGGTGCCTTGCAGACAAAAAATTCACAAGCAGAAAAGTTTTTAAGCAATATAAAAAATAAAAAGAAACACTTTAAAAATCGTTTTTGCTGCCTCAGAAAATGTCTTGTGCACGTTGTGCCTTTTGAAACTGCCATGTCTGGTACCAATTTTTTTTTTTGTTCAGATGTGCATTGTTTGAATGCAAATATATCACTAAATTAAGCTTAAAAACATTTAAAATTATCAGAAATCCCATTTAATTTGAAATGTTTGGCAAGCCTTCACAATGTCATTGAAGAAAAGGAGGATGCCCTTGGAATAAGCCTGGTAGAAGATCCCACAGATTCCCCAGTTCCTTCTTGTACAGTGTGCAGTTCCATTTGGGGTTTTTCTTGCTTTCAGGCACCCATGTTGCATGTAAACCCTCAAAATGTCTCCTTGAATAACTCCTTGATACTATTTCATATATTAAATAATTCTAAATGAAAAAGTGTTAATTGTTATACTTTCTTAAGATCATGTCCTATTTTTGGATAACTTCTGATTATTCTGTTCATCAAATTATAGAAAGTATTCCACTCTCTCCCTTCATCCCTGCTCCTTCACTCAGCTGGATTTGCAGGAGATGCATTTAGCTAATAGAACAAGAAATTACCAGTGTATGAATAATTGTTTTTAAATGCTATTTAAAGTCCTATATATAGCATGAGTTTCCTGGAAATCTTTCCACATACTGTTTGGTAGGAAATAGTCTCCAAGCAGGTTACAATGTTAATTTGATAGCTAAACCTTTCCCAATAGTCGTGTTCTTGATTTGCTTATAGAAGAAATCCCATTTTAGGCTGAGTGATTGCAATCAATTTGCTGTTACCAAGTTATCAGAGAAAGGAACTGTACCACATCATATGAAAAAAAAAAAAAAACACATCCCAAACAACTAATGTTAGCAAAAGCATTCTTAAAATTCCATCCTGAAATGTGTGATTTAGGCCAGTTTTTATCCCAACTGTTCACTAAAAATGCAAAGAGAGGTTAATATGATAAAATATGGGACTACTTAAGCTGTTAATTTTCTAGCCAAGTTTAGATGAATATCATGGACTGGGATGCTAAAAGCCATCTAACATAAATGTTTAATGAACAAATAAAGCTGTCAAAGGCAAATGTGCCCTGCACATTATGGATGTATTTGCTTTGGGTACTTTGTGCAATCAGAATCATTGTCTGATCAAGGCCTAAAGTCTGTTTTCCACCACTTCAGTGTTTTTTAATAGTTGGCTCACAGGCTGGTTTTGTAGGGTTGAGTGCCTGTTTTTCAGGCCAGAATTATAGGAGCAGTTGTATAATTCTTGAGGCTTTCAAGTATTTTTATTGACTTGAGCAAACTTCAGCTGTGAGCCTTCTGCCCAACTTCTAAAAAAACCACAGAAATGAGGAAAAAAGTCTCCTTTTTTATCTAAACACAGGATCTCAGGGCTGGAACTTCCCAGCCTGGAATATTGTAAAGGATTTAGCAGAAAGTAGCAAATTCCCTTGTAAAAGAAAATATTGTTTCTACCTCAAACACTTCTAACACAATCCACAGGACATCACCACCACTGCAAAGATCCATTTTCTCTATTTAATAATAAACCTTGAAGGGGTTTCTACAATATGTTTTTATGACTCCCTAGAACCTGTGTTTTCATTTCCATTTGGATATGTTTCATATAAGGCATTATTGATTTTCCAGCCAACATGGATCTTTGGGAAAAAAAATAATGATTTAGCCTTTCACTATGGATTCTTCTCATTTAAAGGCCTGTAGAATGGTTTTGGAATGCTGACTCACTGAGGTTTTTTACTTTTTAATATTTTTTTCTGGAGAGGTGTAATCCCTACCAAAACCCTAATGTATGTAGTGAGAGAATTTCTTTAAAAAGTTAAAAATTGTGTGCTGAGTGGTAGCATTTTATAAGCTCTGGTGAAGAATATTATATGTATTTTCTTCAACACATCAGTAGAAACCACAGTAATTTCAGCAATTCCTTGTGTGTAAAAGGGCATCACTTTTGTTGCAGTCTTCCTACAAATGTTTTAATCAAAAGAGTTACCCTTGAACCCAAGGACTTCATTTTACTAAGACCTGGAAAGAAAATGAACATTTCTTTGGATAAAAAAGATAATGTGACATTAAAGTCTGAAAAGCTGATGTTCCACAGTGTAGAAATAAATGGCCCAAACCTGGCAAACAGCATGTTCTACAAGAAAATAAATTAGAGTGGCATAACTATAGTGACTGCTGAATTTGTACTAATCATTTGTAAATGAAATCCTCTTTTCATTAGCATTTCCATGCTCGCATGCATAATTTACAACAAAGGTTTGCAGGCACTAACAGAGTTTTCATAAATGAGTCGTAATTTTGGTGCTGCTGGAACCTTGGAAACTTTTTAATGCAGTTGGATTTTTACATAGGAAGAAAAGCATAACCTTGATTTTCCAAAAGTCAGATTTAGTGTTTAAAATGTATGCAACAGACCTGATTTCCATTCTGTATTTCTTTTTGTAGCAGCCTGAATGCAAAATAAGTATAAAAAATGACCACAGCTACCAGAGCAAAATAGTGGGTTTAGGGCCTGTTTCCTGCAAAATGCTGGAATTGTTTTCTAGGTGGGCACAGGCTGAGAATAATACAGGCTATTGAATAGGGATTTAATACAGCTTTACCTAATAGGAGTAGGAAATTATATTTAAGTCCCTGGGATTTTAAATTATCTGACATCAAGAAAGCTGATCATTTTCTATTATTCCTGTTGCAATTCTGATGGAGGAAGTTCTTTTAGGGAATCTGGCTGACTTTATGTTTTGAGAAAATTTAACTGTGGTTCTAGTGTGGAAGTGTTCAATTATGCTTCTAGAAATGGGTTGAAAACCATAACTCTGACTAGTCATTTGACCACATTTTGCAAATTAATAGTTTGTTTTCATTTTTCGTGGCTCCTCTGTTCTTGCTTCCACTCGTACAAATGTCCTTGAAACAATGGGGCAGCTCGTGGGAGCTGGGACACAGAACATGGGCAGAGTGGATGGGCTCTTCTTCACCTCTTTCCTCCTCAGCCCTCCCTGATCCCAGCATTTGTGCAAGGAAAGGAACAGAAAATCCATTTCTGTGCTCCCATCTTCCAGCAAAAACCCTGCAGCAGGTCAGAACTGGCTGGGACCAAGTGGCTGAGGAGAATGGGAGGAGGTGGAATTGTGTCCAAGCCCTCTGCAGTGCCTGGAAGAGCTGGCTGCTCCCCTGCTCTGTGTGATCAGAGCCCTGCTCTGTGACCTGCTGGGCACAGAGGGCAGGATGTGTTATTTTTATGAAGCAAAGTCCATTCAGATTTTATAGGATGTCTGTGTTTTGTTGGCTTCAATGGATTTTGCTTGGTGGGAAAAGCAAAATATCTCAGTTATTGTTGGTGTCCCACAGCTCTGCAATGGCCCTGGGGCTGCTCCTGCACCTCAGGAGGGGGAACAGCCCTGGAATTGTGTGACCATTAAACACAAGGAAATTAAGGACTGGAGAGCCTTTAAAATCACATTGTTATGTGGTTCATGAGAGTGAAGGCGTTCTGGCTTGTGGAAACAGCAGCTTTCTGAAAAATGTGCTTGAGGGGTGTGCAGTGGATGCTGCAGATTGAGGATGTGCATGGCCCTGCACAGTGGGCTCTGATGAGAGCAGGGTGAGATCCTTCTCTGCATCTTTGACTTTTGCTTCTTGGGGGTTTTGGTGGTGTAGGTAAGATATTAATATAACCCCCCCCAAAAATGAATATATAAAAAAAATATATATATATATATATTTATCCCACGAAGATTTGAATTTTAATTTCATGGGGAAAGCCAGAACAAACCTTTCCACAGCTCTGCTTGGCAGTGGGGTGAGGGACAATTTTAATGCCCCTTTTTAATCAGCATCTGAGTGGGAACCAAATCTTGCTGCCCAGCCATGTCCTGCAGAGGTGGTGTCAGGCAGGTGGTGTGCTGATCCTCTGCTACTTGTGGATGTAAATTGAATTGTGACAAATACACAGAGCAGTGCATTGCCTGGAGACTGAAATCAATGCTTGCATGTGCTCAAACAAAATTATTTTTTCACTTGCACCTTTTCTAGGTGAAGTCATTTTAAAGGGGCTGTGTATTTCGTGCTTTGCATGCATTGCTTTTTCCTTCCTGAAGAAAAATAGCTGAACAATAAATCATCACTAGAGGAAGTTTTGCCATGTTTAGTGATTTCATCAGAGATATTTTTCTACCTATATGATATGCAAATACTTCTCAGGCATATAGGAAACAGAAATTGGCTCGTTTTGCTCTGAAGATGTGAGTGTAAAATGTCTGTGGGTTTGGGGGTTTTTCGTTCTGGGTTAACTTTACAAACCAAATTGGTTAACAGGAATGTGTGCATCAAACTTTTTATAAGGCTCAGAGCTTGAATTTACAGCCCCCATTACATCCAGTGAAAGATCTGCCTGTGTGTTTTGAACACCAAATTTCAAAGTGTTTTTTGGGCAGTTTTAGTATAGTGTTATAAGGAAGAATTTTAGTGTGGTAGTAAAATCTTACATCTGCTTTATGAGAGAGACAAATGTAGGTTTCTTAAGCAGAATATTATCATGTAGAATGCTTGTAAGATTTGTTAGAAAATCAAACTTAAAAGACTGTCATTTTCTTTTGAGAGACAATTTAGATCCCAACATTACCCCAAAAAATCTTATAACTCTACTTAAAGTTAGTGGAAAGAACTCCATCTAAAGTGCTCAATCACTTTAAACTATTTTTTTTAATTCATTACTTAAGTGAAGATAAATCAAAGTTAAAATGTCTACATTCAGTCATTAAAAAATCGAGAAATTAAAAAAAAACACTTATTCATTCTTCTTTTTTGCCTTGAAAGGTGACCAAAGCCCAGCTTACAAAGAGTTTAGAAATAGTTTAAATGGCTCCTTGGTGTTTAAAGCTCAAAATAGCTGTGTGAATATTTTGTTATTGATTATATAATATATTACATCTATTATAATATATTATATGATTATGAATATGATTATTTTGTCAGTGACCATACAACACCCAGTGAAGCTGTTGTGAGGGCAGACCAGTCACTGGCATTTCCTGTGGAGGAGCCCTGGGGAATTTATCCAAAGATTAGAGTAACATTTCTGCTGTGTAACATGTGTAAATCAAAGAATGAAATGGAGGAAAATATTTTCCTCAAATTCTTTTCTCTCTTCAACCAATTTTTGAGAAATATTTTTGTTTTCTGCATGGAATGGACACAGAATCTTCAGTTTTCATGGAAGCAGAATTGTCTCAACATGTGTATTGGCATTTCTGGATTCACTGAACCATAAATTCTTGAAAATGTTGCCCAAACCAACCTAATTCCACTGAAATGATAGAATTGCTGTACAGTATTTGAAGTCAGCCTGGGTCAATCTGTCCCCAAGGCACGAGGAAAGGACGTGGGATCAGCAGAGGAGCTTTAAGTGCATCTCCTGGCCACAGATAACATCAGGGACAGAGAAAAGCAGAAGTGATCACTTGGAATGAACAGGACAAGTCCACAGTAATAGCAATAATAATAATAATAATAATAATAATAATAATAATAATAATAATAATAATATTGAACTACCTCTGAATGTGGGTATCCAGTTTTAGACTCCTTTAGAAGACCTGCATTTCAGTAGAAAGAACCATTCCTTCAAAATTTAAACCTTTTGGGGAGATCTCAAGTTGCCCACATTAATCCAAAGCTTGTTTTTGTGGTTTAGAGCCCCTTAAATGAAAAACTGGCATAATGGACTCCAAAATGGCTCTTTTTTTTCTCCTTGCTGACCTTGTGTTTAAGTCAGAAGAGTTGAATGAAATTTATTGGCAGCTTTTATAATTGTTTTGAAACCACTCTGCTTTCTCACTTTGTAACTGAATGAGTTGGCAAAGCTTTCCAAAAAAAGCCAAGAAGGTCACTGGAAAATCGCTGGCCTCAGCCTTACTTTAAACAGCATTTGTTAACTTAAGTTACATTTACTCTTAAAAACAAATTAACAATTTAAAACACTGGTAGAACATGGATTGGCCAATTATAGAGGAATTCCTGTGAAGTATCTAGAGCATTACCTCCTCATTAATAACACATCAGTTCTTCATTATTGCATCATTACAACGAACAGCAGAAGGATTAATAATATCTGGTCACAGTTACCAAAAATCATTCCCAGTTTGGGAAATTATTTGGCCCATGGTCATCCCATGGATACATTTTGTTTCATTGATGTGGTGTGCTCTTAATAATATGAGAAAGAAAAATATAAAAATAGAAAGAAAGAGAAAGAAAAATATAAAGTGCTGCAATCATATCTTTTGGGGCATCAGCTGCATTGTACCCAAGGAAAACAGAGATAAATACATGAAATGTGAAATCTCTCATCCTCTTTCCTTTGCTTTAACTGAGGTCCAGCAGAGCTCTGTGATCAGAGTTTAAAGTGCATTGGAAAGTGTTTGGCCTGCCTTTTTCTGGCAGAGTATTTTCATTGTTCTGTGAAAAATTGAAGGGCTTGGACAGCTATTGAAATCAATTCAGTGCATTAAAAAAATACAAAAAAAAAAAAAAAAAAAAACAACCAAACAAAACCAACAATTTTTGCCAGTTGTTGTTAAAAAAAAAAAAAAAAAAAAAAAAAAGTTTACATAAACACCAAAACAGGTGAAATCTCATTTGCATTCTACAGAATTAGAAGGGTGATTGGGCAACACAATATTGTGTTTGGAAATAATAAAAATTACA
>VZRH01003064.1:752194-795259 GCA_013397555.1 Urocynchramus pylzowi
CCATGTTTATGAAGTATAGTGGACTAAAATTTGGTTAAATTTTATTTACAAATATATAAAAAATATAGTGATGTGATTTCTGTAAATGTTTATATTTTTATAAAACACTTAATAAAGTAGAGGCTAAGCTGTTCTATGAATAATTGAGGCTAGAAGAATGACTCCCATCAGACTACTTCTTATTTTTCTGAGAAAATATCTTTTATAAAATTTAATGATTCCACATTATTTGTGGAGCATTACTTATTCCTGCCTGCTTGCTCCTTCAATTTCTTTCTCACACACATACAGAAAAAGTACTTTATTAATTAAACTACTACACTACATTTGTCCTGACATGTCAATCTCCTTTTCCAATCTCATTATATTCAGGTGTTGGATGATGTCAGCTACAAATTCCTGACATTTCATTTTGTGTCCTGTCACCACTCATGGAAAGCAAAGGACAGCTTCTCTTGATCAATATCCCCCCCAAAAAAAATAAAGCAGAAGCAGATTTGGTTAACCATATGTTAACCATAGGTTTTCTCAGGCAGTTTGTAAAAATAAGGTGTAAATGAATGTTTTGGGTTTTTTTTTTCCTCTGAGAGCAATTGTACACAAATCTTATGTTTGGGAGTCCATGGAATAAAGTGCTGAGATTCCTACAGAATATCTCTTTGTGAGAAATGATGCCTTGAGAAGGCTGACCTAGAACAGAGGCTGGACAGAGTTAAAGAATAAAGCAGGGATTTATTTAAAGGATCTCCTCCATGGATGCACCTTGGGCAGCACCAGAGCCCAGCCAGGGCTGCACCCAAGATGAACCAAAATGGCACAAAATGAACCCAAGATGAACCAAAATGGCCCCAAAATGCACGGCCGCTCCCGGGGGCTCTCACTGGGATCAGTTCTGCTCCATTTGCACCTTGGAGTTCATTGTCCCATTCCAGCTCCAGCCCAGGCAGTCCCATCCTGCTTGTTTTTCTCTCTCCAGCCCACGTTGTTTGTGCTCTTGGGCCTGAGATTTGGATCATTTGTCCTTGGTGCCCAGCTGGAGCAGGAATTGTTTTGCCTCCCTGCTCTGTGAAGAGAGCTCACCATCCCCTCATGTGAAGCTCAGAACTACACACTAAAGCAGCACAGAATCTGAAAAATATAAAAGCTAAAACCTGAGGCATCACCTCTAGGAACACATCAGAAAAATGTCCCAAACTGCAGTAACTCAGCAGAGCTCGAAGGTGCTGCCTCATTGAGACAGATTATCTTTTATAAATCCTTCCAGCTTTGCTGTGGTGCTTCAACATAAAAAAAAAAACCCACAAAAAACCAAAAAAATCCAGCTGTCTCTCCTCTCTTGGGCAGCACAGTTCCAGCCACCTCCCTTCTGAGAGCAGAGAGACATCTTGTGCTCATTCTCCCTGGTGATTTGCATTTCAGGATGCCCTGATTGGTGAGCCAATGTTTTGTTTGTTGAGCAGTGATGAATGCTGTGGATGTTTTGTTTAGGAAGTTGAATTATTAATTCATCGTACACAGAGTTATATCCCAGACAAAGCCTGGAGCTCAAAGCTCCCTAGTTCTGAGGAGGTTTATGAACAGCTTCTGCTAATCTGAAAAGATTAGCTGCCTTGTTATTAGAGGTAAATAAATACTTAACTTCAGAATTATTCTTTCTCCTTTCTAATCCAGAGGAAGGTTATAATGCCCTTTCTGACTAAGTTTTCTTCTGAGTGTCTCCTCTGTGTATCTCTCCTGTCAGAATTCAAGAAGTTTTTGGACAATGCTGTCAGACACCTTTTGGGAGGCTTGGGCTGGTCAGGAGCTGGGCTTTGGGGTCCCCGTGGGTCCCTTCCAGCTCAGGATATTCTCTGTGCTGTCCATTCAGTTCCAAACAAGTTTGCTTTGTGTGCTTTCCTAGGCAGACTCAGAAAGTCAGGCCCAGTAAAGCCTGGATTTCCAGCAGCTCCAACTTGTGGCCTTGGATTACCTTTAGGATAGCTCAAGCACCAGCAGTAAAAATCTCCCCCATATCATCCAGAGAGTGAAACGTGGAAGTATGTGCAAAGACAATGATAAAATTAGAAAATTTGCCTCTTTCCACAATCAGCAGGGACTGAGAATTTCACAGAGACAAAATCTCTCCCACTGTCATCCCAAAGGGGAGGATCTCTTTCATGGCTGCAGGATGTCCCTCAAATTTATTTTTCTATGTTTTTTTTTTTTTTTGTCAGACTGTTTCTGTAACTAATGGGTATTATTCATTATTAAAAGAAACTTCCTCTGAGAGCAGCAATAAAAGAACAAGTGTGCTGGGCAAACTCCAAGATTTGTTTAGTCCCCAGGATCCTGTCCCCATCCATGGTGACCAGGGAGGAGTGAGAACTTGCTGTGCCTGTCTCACACCTTGTGTTTTCATGGTGACTCAGAGAACTCCAATCCATGTCCTGTGCTACAAGGCTGCAGGCCTTAGAATGAGTTTGAATCAAGTAGGGGTTAATTCCCCTGTTATCCATCATGGAAATCCATACTGCCATGGTTGGATGGCTTTAAAAATCACAAAAATTACATAAATCTCACCATACTGAGATGTTTTCCCTGCTCTGTTCATTGTTTAGTTACTGGTTCAAGATTTTGTGTATTTTTAGATCATTAAATTTGAGTAAGGCTTAAATGGCTAGCTAAATTGGCTATAGGGTATTTGTGTCAATAAGGAACAAAATTATATTACAGAGCAGTATAAGTAGACTAAGACAACTCAAATTGTCAATGTGATGAAAATGACTCAAAGAAACCAATTAAAACTCCAATCCATGCCTAAATTGCTATTGGTTGTAAGTACAGAGAATCCTTTTTCACATTTTATTTTTAGGATACTACATGATCAGGGGTACTGTAGCAGAGTGTCTTGTCAATAGATAATTACAAAAGCAAATATATCATCATGCTAAAATAAAATGCAAATCCCAATCAGCATTCTTCCAAGCTGTTCAATGGCCAGAAAAGATAGGGGTGAAAGCTGAAAACTGCAGATAAACTAATCTTACAGCCTGCAAGTTTCTATAAATTTCTGTGATGAAGACTAAAGATATAAATTTGTATACTGTAGTTTTTGGTTACACCCTGCTGTAAATAGAAGCATGAAAGAAAACAAACAAGAATATTTGTGAGGAATTTTGCAAATATTCAAATTAGCTTAATATTAACTTAGTATTTGAGCTTCAGAGTCTTGCAGAAGGATGCTTATATTGTTTACTAGGACTACAATACTGACATACTTTTATTCATGTTGTGAGATCAAAAAATAATTGACTAAAATTACCTAAAAATTACTAAAAATACCATTTCTTACTTGATGGGTTTATTTTTTTTTTTTATGGATTTTGACACTGGGAAGGCCCATAGAGCAGAACTCTTTGATTGAGCCCCCAGTCAGCTCAGAATTTATTTATTTGTTTTCTTTAATGAAAGTTTAATAGTGTTCATGTTCTGAATGCATCTATTCAAACACAGAGTATGAAAGGCTTGGACCAGCAGGAAAATCAGGCAGCATCCGAACAAATTATGTATAAATTATGCATATCACAATAAAGCTTGTATCAATATTTCTTTAAATTGTGTTATAAGACACTGGAAAATCCAGGGCTATGTGTGTAAGAACATGCATTTTTCACCAACTCCTGGGCTGTGTGAAAACAGTGTGCATCACTTTGGGTCTTACTAGGACAAGTGAAGAGTGGAGCAGAAAAATTGCAGCCCTGTGAAACTTGACAGAATAGCTTTAAAACAGAGACCAAAACGTGGAAATTTGTGTACCATGAGCCTCTGGGGAAGGAGCTGCTGCTGATAAATTAGCAAAGCATATTTAGGAAACACAGATGCCTAATATTTTTGTTTGAACAGTAATGTGTTTTCTGAATCATTGCATTAATTTTAGAGTCTTGATTAAGATACTTCTACAGTAATGGAACAGATTATTTGCATTTTATGCCAAATAAATGATTATGCTTATTTGTAATTTATGTGTTGTGAGGTAAAAACTCTTTTGGTATCTGAGAGCAGTCTAGATGATTTACCCTGACTTTTTTGATGGTACCTGTTGAATTTAAGGTGCGTGGAGGTGGAAATATGAGTAGAACCTTAAGCAATATTAAGGAACAGGAGCAGCAAAAAACCCCCAATAGTGCCATTTTGTCCACTGCATCAAGTAATTTTTGTTCTATTCTTCCTGCACTTCAGCATATCACTGATAAAAATATAGAACATTTATCCAGTCATGAAGAAAGAAAGTTTACTTCATGAATTTTACTCCAACAAAAAGTTGGTCTTTGCATGCTTGTTCTATCAAGACAGAAAATACAATCCCCCAGAATAGAGATTATAGCTACAATTCAATATTTTTGAGTGGTTAATGTTTTCAATTAATGGTATTCACTTGAACTCTAATCTTGTGTTTTAGCTGTCCTTCAAAACATTTGTTCCACCACTGTTCTGGTTGTTCCTACACTGTGACCAGTCCATGTTGGGTTGCAAGAAGAGTTTCTGCTTTAAGAGTCCCTGTGTTTAAATAAGGAATAATTCTGTACCTCTTAATATTTTTTTTTCGTGGAGTATGCTGGCTGTGGGGATTTACATTTCTTTGTGCAAAATGTAGCACCTGAAGCTTTTTGAGGCCTTTTCAGGCAGGCCAGAGCCCAGCTGGTCACTCTGGAAATCAGGATTTCTGTCTTGCCTGGATTGTGTCAGGATGGCATTGGAGCAGTTCTGCAGGAAAGGGTTAAAACATTCCAGCCTGTCTGCTAGGGAAAAGAAGGAAGGTATTTGGAATATTCCACTGACTTGCATTTGGAATAATATTGGGTTTATATTTCCTGATTTGTATGAGATGCAATAGTTTTGCATTTGAGTAGAATTATAGGAGAAAGCTAATTAACCTTTATAAAATAATTCATTAGGCTCGCAAGGCACAACAAACACTTAAGGAAAAACAAGCCACTGCTACCATGTAAAGGCTGGCACCTTCTTTTTTATGATCTGCAGAAGAGGACCAGCTTTAAAAGATATCTTTACAGCTGTGGCAACAAAATGAGTCAAAGCTTTATTTTGATTACGTCTGCCCGTTTTTCATTATTTCTGTACAAGCTTTTTGAATCTTGATTTTCGGCTTGGAATTTGATTTTCCTCCAGTATGGAAAAGTTGATTTATTTTAGAACAAATTTATTTTCTGTTCACCTGGTTTACACAATGAAATCTGGGCAAATTGGATTTCACTCGTAGCTCAGTCACAGGAGCAAAATGATGTGCACCTCTCTTGATAATGGTCATGAATACATCTCCTGACATCTATTTCCTCCACACCTTTTTTATGGTTTTCTCCTCATTACCTCGATTTCCTCAGCCAAGTCCAGAAAAATAGTATCAGTAGGTTTTATATTGTGCCATATAAAATTGTGCCATTAAAATTGAACTCCACAGGATGTGGGTGACATAAGCAGGAATGTGGAACAGCATTTTGACTTCTGTGAATGAAGTTTTCCTCATTTTAGAAAACAGTTCCTTCTGTGTCCTTCTAATCCTGGTTCTCTCCCTGATTGTTCTTCTGACTCATGAAAATATTGGAGGCAGGGCTTCAGAGGATGCAGATGTTTTTACCCATTATATGAATTTTAAAACAAACTAGTGTAGACTGAATCATCTGCACGACTGAAATGCTGAATTTATATTTCTTTAATTTGTTATTTCTCTTGGAATAATTTTTCTTGGCATTTAACTTTGCATCTGATGTTGCTGGAATTGAGTTTTCTTTGTTTGCATCCCCTAACATGAATGTAAATATGTCATGCTGCAGGTTTGCACAAAATGAGTACATGTTTTCTGAGCATTTAGTGCTACAGGAGCTTTTGTGTGTCAGGTAAGAAGCCTTTTTAAAAGCATTGAGAGCAATAAACATGAAGAAAGGCTTTTTCAGGGTATTTATTTTACTTATTAATGAAAATAGCAAGGCTCTCCTGTAGCTTTTTGTTTTGGCCTTTAACTTTTCATTAATTTCCTCTGTGAAACAAGCTTGTTCAAAGAATTAGTTGAAAACAGCCTCAAATTGCATTTAAAATTAATATATTTTTACGTTTGATGTTTAATGTGCTACTGCTATCCAAACCTTGACCTCTGCCAGGGGTGTTATCAAGCTGGCAGCTGTCTGATAATGAGGGGAGTTTGCTGGCTTTACAAATAGTTTGGAGAGAGAGTAACAAGATTAGATTGCTACTCCCTGGAGCCCTCCAACCCAGTAAATATTTAGCTGGCAGTGGATGGCAAAGTGAAGATGAAGAGAATTTGCTGCCCTAAATTTCCTGGTGAATCCAGGCCACCGTTCTGGTGTTGAGCAGCCCCAGACAGAACAAAGAGGAGCTGTCATTGTTTGTCTGCCCAGAGATCTGTCTGAGGCTCCAATGATCAATCCCAGCCTGTCCAAAATTCCTTTGTGCCTGTTAGTGGACAAGCACAGCCACATTTAGGGGTTTGCTCTTGCCAGCTGATTTTTATCATACAAGAGACTGCAGGGGCTGCTTGGCCTAGGGGGGTTCCCTGAGAAGAGAAGAAGAGAAGCTTTGCTAAATCCATTTCACCATTCTGTGTTCTCTCCTCTGTCTGCCACACACAAACTCTTCTGTGTGGCTGCAGCAGTTTGCTTCCCCTCGTGATTTTTTTTTATGAACTTCTCTCCCCTGCTCCCACTTGAGAAATTTTATTTTCTGAAGTCAGAGGAAGATGCACAGCCATGTGTGGCTCATACCCAGGATCCTTCCCAGCAGCACTGGGCTGGATTTCAAGTGGCTCCAAGGGGACTGTGGAAGGAGCCAGCAAACCCTTCTAAGTGAGGTTTGTGAGTGTTGTGCAGTGTCTGATACCCAAAACAGCATCTGCCATCCACTGCAGCAGGGCAGGGGGTCCCAAAGGTACCAGGGGTAAGAGGATGGAGCCTCACCTCTGCCTTCCCCCTTTTAGTTAATATGAGATAGGCAAAAACTCTTCCTCAGGTTCTGCTTGATGCTCTCTTTGTTTCATCCCTAAAATATAAGGAAATAATCTGATTTCATAGACTAAAGCTCACAGACAAGCTGTGCAGATGTAGTGGTTCCCCTGTGGTCAGGACAGTGCTCCTTTATGGCCATAAATAATTCAGCTTGGATTTAGTCTGGCCCATGCAATGTATGATGAGTTGGAGAGCACTTCTATACCCCCTATAATCTGTTCTACATTGCAATAACTGTTTAAAAAATGGTTTGTTTTAATTTTATCCTGATAGAGGCTGTATTCTGGTTCAGTTTCTCAGAAATTGACTTTTATTTTGAGTACAGCCTCTTCAATTTCAGAGGGTATGGGGAGTTCTCAGAGCACTAAAAAGCTGCTCTGATGTTGCACATTAGATTTTGGGGGAGGGTGCGTGGGTAGGTTGCAAAAACCTCTGTTATATTATTTTTTCCTATTTTTTTTTGTTGTTGTTATTTTTCCATGTCACACTCTTTACTTCTAGATGCCCATGAACAAATAAAAGGAATTAAATCAAAGGCACGAGATGCCAAATTCATTTTAATAAGAGTTCACTGAAAGCCCGAAGGTGACAAACTTCAGGAAGTGTTAGGGAATATGTGCAAGCAAAAGGAAACTTGTGACTTCAATAAAGAAATCTCAGCAATATGCCCTCTGAGGAATCTATAACAGCTTCTCCAAAGATTTACACCATCACATTTTTATAGCAGGGCTGTGCCATGCACGTGGAAGGATATTTCTGCTCATGCTCTGCCTGTGACCAAAGCATGCAGCATGCTGGACACACAAACAGCCCTGAAATCAGATTTTTTTCAGAGTGACCACTGCATGGTTGTTGTGCTGGCACTGCAGCTGGCTCAAGCTGGGCATGGAGCAAGTGGGAATCCCATCCTGCAGTTCTGCTGTGTTGGATTGCATGGAAAGAGAGGGGTTTGGCACGTGGAGCTGTCAGCTCACCACAGGGGCAGCTTTCATGCCCTGGTGCACACTGGATGAAGGTTAATATCCAAACTCTGTGCTGAATAACAAAGTTCAGTGCTGGTGGAAAACCTCAGGGCTTGTTGGTGTTGGATAAGGCTGATGGGGATGGGCTGAGAGACTGCACTGGGGTGGGGGCTGAGGGTCATGGACAGTCCCTGTCCCCCTGTGCCAGCTGGCACAGCCAATCTCTGAAATCACCCAGAAACGTTTGGAGGAAAATAGCTGGAAATGAGAAATTAAGCACTCATTTCAAAGGAGTTTGTCTGTTACTAGGCATTCATCACAAAATGTATCTTATATTTTAGATGACTTGTTTGGTAAGCAAGAACATCAGGGCTACTCATAGATAACAGGGTTATACTCAGCCCCAAATGCTTTTATCTGCTCCAGCCCCAGCTCTGACTAAATGAAAGCCTTCACTTGCTTACCTTGCCTTCCATTTGAAAAACAGAATATTTATTAGATATCTATTAAAAAAAAAAAAAAAACAACTCTATAACCTCTTATATCTAATCAAGGCTTTCATCAGATCAAATGTATTTCCCAAAATAAAGATAAAGCAGAATGTTAGTTTGTGAATCATTCTGTATTTCAACCACTTAATGTACTTCAAGCACACATACACAATCAGGACAAGAAAGCTGGCTCAGAAATTATAAACAAATTGCAGCTCTTTGAGACATCCTATAAATTTTTTTTCCCCAGCTGCATTTAAATAATAAGAGCTCTTCCTTGTTTTGGGCATCCTTGTTTTCATATCTGTTTTGAAACCATTTATGCTAAATAAGGAATTGAATAGACAGATAATTAGCAGATTGCAAAGCAGTGTCTTAACTTTCCTGGTACTCCTTAGCTGCAGAAGAGGCTTTGCAAAGATCTTTTCTGCATAAAACCAGTTCACCAAGTTGGGCATGTGCCATCTAGTGATCCACACAGGAACTGGAATTTAAAATTAGATGTACACTCATGATATCCACTGAATGAGTACTTCTGAAATAAAACATTTGGGCCCTTTAACAAATATTTCTAATTTGAAACTTGAAATTTTGAGTTGTGAAATTAAATTTCTGTTAAGTTTTATTTCATGAATTTTGAGCTGTGCAAAAGCCTCTCAATCATATGAAATTTTTGGTCAGTTGTGAGTTTTCTGTAACGTCTGGGTCATAAAAAATTCTTAAAAGCTCATTGTCTGTACTTTCACAAAATTTTGCCTGCTCTTCTTAAAGTGCTAGCTGCATTCCTTTGAAGGTAGTTCAAATTTTATGACAGAAAAACAATAAAATAAGTAGTTTATGAAAAAAAAAAAAGTAGGTTTTGACCTGCTTTCTTTGCAGGAGTAGTTTGGCAACTCCTTAAACTCATTGAATGCCAATTATAAATCTGTGTTTCTTTTCTCAGACAACGTCTGAAGTCGATTTTGGTGGTTTTGGTGTCGGGCAGGGGAGGTCAGCGTGCTCTGTGGTGGCAGAAATGGACATTACACAGCCAAGAAGGAAGGTGAGCCTGCCTTGTACCTTTTACTCCTGTGGCTTTTGGGTCTCCTGGGTTCTTTGCTGTCCTGCAAAATGTTCTTGTAATGAAGTTTGGTCTTAGCAATCCCTAAGATAGCCATGGTACCAGTAGGAGAAACCCTTTCACATTGAGTTTCTCTCCACTGCCCACGACCAACAACTTTGCACAATGAAAAGATTTGTCTTGGAGGAAACTTCCAGGTGCCAATTAAAGCTGGATCACTCCAAGGCTTTCCTTGGGCATTAGGCTGCACACCTGCAGTAACAGTACCTGTCCTCAGGAAAGATCATTTTAGCTTAGCCAATGCAGTACCTTGCTGTTGAGAAGTTATTTTTTTATTTTTATTTTAAAAATATTTGAACCTATATACTTGAAATATATACTTGGGTAGGACTATTCAGCTTGGAGACTTTCTGAAGCCTTGTGATATAAAAGTAATTTACATGGAGAGGCTATACAGCCTTTTTCTTCTGTACACTGTGAAATATTTAACTATACAACTGTGAATTCAGTGTGAGAGGTGTGAAAGGAGAGAGAATCATTACTTACTGCAGGAGGGTTTTATTAGGCAGGCTGCAGTTCTGCTGCTGGACAAAGTGCAGTAGATCCCTATTAACTATTTAACAGCTATCTACAACAGCAGACACCTTAGAAATTAATAGATAGACTCAAAACACAAAGTGGCTGTAGAAGAAAAGCTCAGAAGAGGCTGTAGATGAGCATCCAATTTAGTGGCTACAATTTAATATTGGATATCACAGTTCTGGGTTTTTCTCAGCAGCAGAGAGCCACGTTTCTGGGGGAAATGCTGGAGATGATGCACTTCTAGGGTCTGTTTAGCAGCTCATTTTACTAAATGATGAGTTCCTATTATAAAACAGACATAAATTATTGAAATGAAGAATCCATCAGGATTCTGCAGGGGAAGATGCTGCTGCAGTGTGAATGGATGGTGTAAGTGGCTGATGGAGTTGGGGTGACCTGATTGAAAACACCTGTGCTGCACCTGGCAGTGCTAAAGAAGAGATGACAGCCAGCAATTCCTGCCTGTTATTTAAAAGTAGGGACATTAAATTGTCAATAATTAATTACAGCTTTATTGAGGAGTTAATTATTATAGCCTTTCTGGGTGCAGGAGGCTGCATGAATCTTCCATGTTGGGGTTTAGTAATTGAGATGCAGTTTAGCATTCCCATCCTGACACAAAGCAGAGTGGAAGAAACTGCTTTCTAAACAGATATGCTGATACCTTCCTGCATTAAAATAAATATCCTGCTCAGTTCCAGTGACTACTTCCTCAGGGGAAAGGAGAGGAGTGCTTTCATCAGGAAAAGTTGAAGTAGAGCGAAATACATTTCTGTCAGCACTAGCTGGAATAGTTCTTAGTGCAAGAAAAAGATTAAAATAATGTGAATATTTGAGAAAACTGAGGAAATACTGAAATTTGGGCGCTTTGTGGGGTGACATCTCCAAAACATAGCTGATCCCTGGGGAGACAAGGACTGCCTGAGGGTCAATGGACCCAAGGCAATCCATATTCTGAGAATTATTCTTCTACAATCCAAAGACTCAATTGCTTCTGCAAGGATGCTGCAGCTTCAGGAAGGTCATGATTAAAAACATTAAAGCAAATTGGGGCTCATGCATCTCCCATTTGAAGCAGAAAATGGCACAAAAGTGCTGCTGGGCCATGTGCTGGCTTGCCTGGAAGGGTTTAATTTGCATTTCTGTTCTTGAGCCACCAGAGCCCACCGAGGTGAAAGTTCAGCCTGGCATCACTCATTGCCTAACGTGAGATTTACTGATTTTTAGTATGTGTTTTTTTCCCTAACTTGGTTATTGAGCTGGCAAATCTGTGACTTTATCACTTCACCAGTCCCTCAATCACAGCATTACCTGAGTTTCAAATATCACACAAATTAAAATCTTCTGTAGTCTGCTGAAAAGGGTAAATGTGTAAAGGCAAGGAAAGTGAACTTGGAGGCTTCTCCTTTGGGTTAGTTTCACTGATTTTTCATACATTTTGATAAGGCACTTGACTATTTCTGAATTTAAAAGCTGCTCTTAATATTTTGATTTCATGGGAATGATTGTGAGTGGTTAATTTAAGTTGTAGAGATTGCTACTTTAGACTCCCACTTGAGCTCACTTATGTCCATAGAAAGGCCTCTAATGACTTTATAATTCTGCCTAGGGTTTTCTTTTCCCCTTTCCAGCTCAATTCTCAAGCTAGAATGTTCTTTCCCTGACTCTTTCTAAAATAGAATTTCTTTATATAAAATTTTAATTTGAGAGCAAATGTGCCCTTTTTAAGGGCATCAGCAATCATCCTGCCTTAGGAAGCTGACTACCTGAGCCCTGAAAAAAGAAGCCACGGGACACAATTCATCAGCTGCTGGAATTTATTCTGCAAAATAGAAAACACTGGAGAATGTGTTCCTTTCTTAACAACAACAGGAAGCCGAATAGACATTTGTTAATTTACTAGAATTCCAACAGAAAACTTGACAAGTTAAATTTTGGAAAGCTCTCTTGCAGAAGGAAAGCTAAAGTTCTGTTAGAGTCAGTTTTCCTGAGGGAGAATCTGTCCTCTAAACACACTGAAGCACCTGCACTTGCTTGGAGACTAAAGCTGGTTTAGAGGTGCTAGACTAATTTAGCAGGGAAATGTAGCTAATTTTGTTTGTAGTGAAGCATAAAATTAGATGAGACTAAGTACAAGCAAAGCTTGTTTGTTCCTTATCTCTTTTTGCCTTGGTGCTTCTTCCGACCTCTGAATAAAAGCCCTTGGCTTTAGTAAAACCAGTGAGTTTTGTGACCACAGGATTCCAAACAGTGCAAAAATCCCCCTGGGGCTGGGGAGGGAGGTTTCAATGCTGGCCTAAAAATACATTGATTTTGCTGATCTGCCCCCAAAACAAGGACTTGGGAGAGGGAAGTCACCAGGCATTGGTCGTGGGTGACACGAGGCAGGAGCTGTGAAATACCTCTGGGCTGTGGTGAGGAGCACTCTGAAAGAGGTTTGCTGGCAGAAAGTTTGGATGTGGAGTTTTAGTGAGTGTGTCACTCATAGGTGGAGGTCGTGCTGTCTAGACAGGAGGAAAATTCCAGCTGTCTATTCCTCTGCTCCTTATTTATTTGAGTTTGGTGTTTTAAAATGATCACGAGATGCCAGAAGGCCAGAGATTTTAGTCTGGCCAGATAGACACAGGGCTAAATCAGAGAATTAGATCAGCAGATTGTAATTGTTGAGATTAAAGCTGAAATGATATTTATGAAGAAGATCATTGGAGACAAGATTTAGAGCAAAGGAATCAGGGAGCCTGGAGCCAGCAGAGCCCCAACGAGTGCAGTCATCCTGAGGGCCCTGAGGGTTCAATTAACCTTGACAGCCTGGAGTCTCTTAAAAGGAGCAGAGTTTAGGAATGAAATGCAATGAAAAATTACTACTTTTAAACTATTGGCAGTTTAAAACCTTGTCTCGACAGCAAAACCTACTCGACAGACACCTCTAAAATGCTGTGCTCTAAATGTGCTGTAAATTTATTCTTGTGGCAGGTTTATTTCTTCATTAAATATTAATGTTGGATGGGGTTTAGCATATGCATGACGTTGCTGTAAATTGAGTTAGAAATTTATCAGGTTAAGTCATGTTTGAGTCTAAAGGTCTCACTTTTGAATGTTCAGTCATGCAGCAAAGAAGAGGGGATCTACAAATAACAGTCCTCAAAGACAAATGTAATAAATTTGAAGAAGCTGCTCTATTTTTCAGTCAAATCATGTAGATATCTGCTTGGGGATTTTTTTTTAATTTTTTTTTTCTTTCTTCCCAATTCCTATATGTGGTGCCTGATTGTGTACAATTTTATCACCATTTTCTGGGAGATGATTTGTAAAAATTCTTACAGCTGTGCAATTTAGTACACAAAAGGAGAGTCTAAATTTTCAGTTCTATCTCTCTTCTGGTAGGTGGCAAGGAAGGAGTTCTTAGCAAGTTGCTCACAAATAACTCTTTTCTTGAATGTTCAATGGAGAATTTTCCAGCATCTTGACAAATGGACTCTTTGCCTTGCTATGATATATACAGAGAATTACCAAATATTGACCAGCTAAATGGTTCTCTGTCACTGGCAGGAGGTTTCCTTGCCATTGGATGTATTTCTGTGCCATCCAGCTGCCATCAATCGATGGCCCTGCACTGCTTGTGTTTAATGATTGGAGAGAGAAATGGATCAAATCCTGCAATAAAAAACAGGAGGAATAGTGCAGGGCCAATTCTCAGAGGGAGATCCCAGTAAACCTTTGGAATATATGAAAATCTCCTCTGTGGATAGGAATATTTGCCAGTAACAAGTGCCATGGCCTCATGAGCTATAGCACAATTTATGTTTTTGTTTGGGAAGGGGAGGGGGGGCATTCCCAAATCCATGCATTTTCTACTTGACCAGCTCTAGCTGACATTTTACTGAATAATCTTTGCAGCTGGGAAGTGCCCTAAGGGATGTTTGCAGAAGGAAAGGCTTTTGTAACATCTTCTAGAAATCCCATCTGTGTCTCTGATAATATTCTGGAACAACTTCAGTGGTGATCTCAAGATCCATATGGATCTTATTAAAGTCCTCTTGCTTGCCATGGGACACTCTGGGACCTGAAGGGAGTTGTAAAAGCTAAAATTAGCTAAACTCGATGTGATTAATTAAATCTTCAGATTTCTAGTTTTGTGTCCTAATGTATCTTTTTAATTAAAAGGGGAAAAAAAAAGGTTATTTAAATTCTCATATTTTTTTTAAAGAAATGTTCTTCATAAGTGGCAGCTTTTTCTTTCCTATTTCCAGGTGTCTGGATAAAAGAATAGAATAATAAGGTATTTGTGTTTATTAATTTTGTTTTACATTTGCTTTAAAAAACCTTCTACCTCTATTTTCATTAAATATGGGGATTGTTAATTATCAATATAATGTCTGGCATTTCAGGAAGAAAAACTTACAGGATTAGGTTTTTACTGAGGTGATTCCTACCTGCCTGGGGTTTAAAAAATCAGTAATGTTAAGGATGAACCAAAGGACAAACAGGAGAAAATGTCTGCAGAGATAAAAGGTTTTGTATAAAATTACTATTTGTTGAAAGCTGTACACTTTGATTCCCCTAATTAAAGTTAGAATATAATTATTTTCAGCTAACCTGACCAGTATCTTGCCAAATATTCCTGTTATCTTCTAATCTCCCTAGTCAACCTCTTCCCTGTTAGATCCCCACAGAGTTCTGTGTCACAGGAGAGGGAATGCAGGAATTATAATCGTGATGTTCATGGCAGTGATTCCCTTCTGAAACCTCCAAACTCATTTTCTGATGGGAATCTTGTTTTGTGGCATTTACAGTTACAGGGAGGCTGAAAAGCTGAACGTGTGTCTTGGCTTGTCTGCCTTGGGTTTTTTGTGTCATGTGAGATGTCACAGAGCATTTATCAGCCAACAGCTTTTAAGGGGAAAAGGGACAAATGTTGTAGAGACATTGGGCAGTTTAAATGCATAGTTCCTTTTCTGGATGTGCAGTTACCCCATAAAATGTGATTTCCACCCAAACACAGCCTTAATCTGCAGGTAGGAGGTGGGAGAGGGAGCACCAATTGCAGCCTCCTGTTCCCCAAGTTCCTGGTGGAAATGGCACAGAGAATACCTCTTTCCACAGTTTAATAAAGCTTCTGTGCATGGTTAGCCTAAATTTAAATTTATACTCTTTAGCAGCTATAAAATTCACCATTAGTTGCTGAACCAGATTACTTCCACTGAAGAGACTCCTAATTTTTAATTCCAACAATTTACAAGGAAAAGACTCTAAATCTTGATGTGTAACTCCAGTAAGAGCAGGAGAATGGCCCCAGAATTCTGCCTCTGACAGTGACCAGGGGGATTAGAAAGAATAATTTTTGATACATCCCACAGTATATTCACAGCTTAAAACTATTTGAGGTTTGGGAATATTTGGAAACCAAATGGGAATATTTTTGTATATATGAACCCCAGGGGTTTTATGTGATCTCCCCAGGGATTGTTCATCTCCTTGGGATTTAGATGTCTTAGTTCCTGTATGAATCAGTCATGATAAATAACAGGTTCTGCTTTTGATGTTGGAAGATTTTCAGTCCTCAATTATTGAAAATCTTAATACTCTATCATCTGAAAAATGCTCATTGCTCTTCCTTTTGTTATATAAAGCCAAGAAAAGCATATTTGATTCTTGAGAAGATTAGGAGGGTAGACAAAGTCACAGATAACAACAATTTTCCCAGACAGAAAGCAGGGAGGAGGCACTTAGATGAGTCTCTTTTTTTTTTTGTAGAATGTTTGAAAAAGAGGCAGCAGGACCATGAGTAGAGTGAAATAATGACTGTTTTCATAACTTCTGTTGTAATTACTCTCTGTATGTGGCTTGTGCAAGTACCACCTGCATTTATACCTCGTGTCTCTGTGCATCACTCACTCCACACCTTGTTTTTCACAAATGGCCAGAGAACAATGGATATTGGAGCAACATAACAGGCCAGAAATGTCCAATTGGAAGAAAATGAAGTAATAGACAGATAATTACTAATTAAAAAAAAAAAAAAATCTTTCAAGTACTTAACATTTTGCTTCTGTCCTCACAATGAGCATTTCAATTCTGTGAAGCAATTGTTTTCCAGCTCATCTGAATGACAGGTGCTAATAATGAAAAATAAACATAATGATGATCTAATATGTGCATCTGAGGAGGTCTTGCATGCATTATTTGCTCCTAATGCCTGTTGAGAAGATACTTGTTATTAGGATATCACATCAATCATGTTTTTACTCTAAACTGTGAGCAATAAATTGGCCCCAGGCAGGAGGTGGAGGTGTGTGACACAAACCAAACCCTCAGTCATGCCTGGGATGAAGGAAAAGACAAAGACTTGTCTGTGTGAATTCCTCCAAATAGAGCCAGCATTTAAAAACCTCTGTCATTTCTCATGAGTGCTTTCCTTACAGCACAACTGACAGGGAGGGACATTTGGTGTCCTTCTGACCAGCTGATATTGAGGTCATGGCATTTATGGTCTGGACATCCTCTGATTTCAGAGATGGCATTTATTATGATGTGGACATCCTTTATTATGATCTGGACATCCTTTATTATGATCTGGACATCCTTTGATTTCAGGGATGGCATTTATTGTGATCTGATTTTAGTGGCTCCCTGCTTTTGGTGGCAGCAATGAGATAGGGAAACTGGGCATAGTCCTACAAAGGAAACTCATATAAATGTCTGGTTTTTTGGGGGATTTTTTTCATTTTAGTAGGAGTTTGAACACATCACAGAGAATCTGGGCCAGACATTGTGAGTCCATAAACCATTGCTTAAATTTGTACCACTAGAACACACTTGATTTTGCTCTGGTTCACTTTTATAAGAGATGACTGATAGGAAGACTTAACTTGATATTTGCACTAAATTCCATGAGAAGGAATGTCCTGGTAGGCAGCATGTCTTGGAGGGGGAGGAAATCAGGGGCTGATACTCTGCTCTGTACCAGTGATTTGCCATTCATTAAAGCTGTGACTATTTGATTTATCTCTGTCTATCGCTGTGCTGCCACCTCATTTTTTTGTGTCTCGCTATCAAGTCCAGCCTTTCAGCAGGAGTGTTGTTATTGGTACGTACCTGTTCAAAGGGAGCAGGTGACAAATGGAGCTCTGAGCTCAGTTACCCTCGCTGTTATTGTGCAGCCAAAGCCATTAAAAGAACAGGAAGGCCCTGTATGAATGTTAGAGAATAGCATTTGCCACACACAATAGCTATTATTCATCTCTTTCTTTCCTCAGCCTGTTTCTTCTGGCACAGTGAAGAAGTGTTTTCCTATTGAGCTTTTCCTCACCATGGTTATCTTTGCTGTCCCTGTGGAGTCAGTTAACTTTCAGAAAGTCCTCTGCACCTTTCAGTGCCTGTCTGAGCAGCGTTGCTTCATTTGGAGACTATACTTAGAACTAGTTCATTGTATGAAACAGTCATGATAGTAATTCGTTCAGGGGAAATTGCTTTTCCAAAGGTGGAGAAGTTAATTAAGTGTGTAACAGGAGGAAGCTAAACCTTACTAATTAGCAGGAAGGGTAACGATTATGGGAGAGAATAGATGACACTTGGCTGAAGATGAACTCAAGAAATTGCTTTAGCCAAAAGCAAGTTAGAAGAGTGAATAGAAGATGAGCTTTAAGAAAGCAAAGGCTTTGTCACTGTGTCCTGATAAATTACACCTCATTTATAGTGTGTCTGCTAGGTATTAATCAATAATTTGTCGGGGTGATCCTTCACTGGGATGCACAGACCCTGCTTTGAGTTGCAGAGAATTTCACTCCAGCCCTTTAGGTGCTCCCCAGGAGGATGTGCTGGGTAAAAGGGTGGCAGCTCTTACAGACAGGAATGTTGCAGGAATGTTTGTGGGGAATGTGGTGAGGAAACTGCAGCTCCACTGCTCTGCTCTGCAGTTCTGGACTGCTTCTCCCCACTGCTGTCCATCACTCTCACCCTGTTCCTTCACATCAGTCAGGAGGATTCTTTGAAATGTTGGGTTTATGTTTGGTCCAGAGTAAATCTTCTCCTTGTGCTGTGTGCTCAGAACCAGTCAGCACTCACACCTCACTTTTGATAGGGTTGTTCTAGTCAGTATTTTTTGCTTACTGTAGCAGTAAGGTAAATATTGGATGGGTAAATACTTTATTCAGTTGCCAGATTCCCAATGAAGTGAAGTGCTCTACCTACAGCAAAATCAAACCATATTAGAAGTCCAAGACTTATAATGTGTTTCAATAACATCTATTTTATAGAAATAATTATGTACTTATTATACTGAAGCATGATAAATTTTTCAGCATTTTCTTTCTGTCCTTTGCCTGAAGGAGCTCCATTGCAAAGCCCTGTCTCAAAGTCTACATCCACACTGCATTCCTATTTGTAAATCAGATGAGACAATTATAATGTTGACCTACATTGTTATAATGATAAATCCATCTCAAACTGCTCACAAATACTATTTTATCTTGTCAGTGTGGAGCACCAAGGCTGTGCTGCAAGAAACTTGTGGTCTGATATTTTTAGCCATGTGACTTAAGCCTTCTTTAAGGCCAGTGCTCAAAATCCAGTGTACTGTAGGCAAATACCATCACATGTTTATGACCTTTTCTGGTTTCATTCTGTAGCCAAGGACAAATAAGTGCAGTTCACCTTTGGTTTCAATATTTTTTGTTTCTTTTGAAGCAATAGGTCTGGCTTTTCATCAATCCAGTAACTGGTACCTGCATAGTGCAACCATTTCTTTGGTCTTTTATTTGGAATTAATTGATTGTCAGTGTTCTGGAATGAATCAAAATAGAAGGGAGAAAAATCTTGTTTTCTTTGCTCAGTGTTTAGACTCTGATGGGAGACAGTAACACTACAGGATGGAAAAAGCAGATAAAATGTTTTAAACCATTAAATTTCAGTCCTCTTTGTTCAGCAGGTGTTTTAGAAAGTGCTCCTTTAAAGCATTGTCTGGTCTGGATTTAGTAAATTGTTGATCTCTTCTAGATAGTAGTTTTACTTTGTAAGGGAGTTATTAATAAATGCTGAAGATGGCTCAGCCTTGCAAAGGAGAAAGAACACCCTTAGAGTCCCCAGCATTTCAATTGCCTTGCTGAGGTGAAAAAAACTTTTAGGGCCAAGTGTATAATTTAAATCTAAACCAGTTTTTTATTAGGAGAATTCCTAATGGAAGATGTTGTAAAAAAAAAAAAAAAATGGAAAAGGTAATCAGAGTATATTAATCATTTAAACTTCCTTGGAGTCTGGGGCACTATAACTTTAATTAGTGATGCCAAATAAGATAAAAAAGGTCCTCTGTTGGTTAGACATAAAGGATGAGGAAACTTCTGCATTCTGCCAAACATTACATATTGTCAATATGATGCTTACTATGCCAAGGCAAGGAACTTAATATGGTATATTTTATGCCAACCAATATGTTTTTATAAGAAATGACAGTTGAAAGAGATTTTTAAGCAGAGAAGGTTATCTAAGTTTTTCTCAGTCACTGAATGTTTATGACAATTTGTATTTACTCACATTAGTTTGTGTGGGCTGCTATTTGTTTGCATTTTTGCAGTGCCTGGAACTTTTCTTACTGTGTAGACCATATATTTTTGTGCTAGATGGTTTATAAATGATGATTGCATATAGAGAAAATGATTGAGTGCAAATGTGTGTGTGTATGTACATTTTTTCTGGGAAATATCTGCCATTAGAGAAGACTTGAGTGGCTCTGAAATAGGTGGGGAATGGGATAATTTGTTACTCCTGTTACATTTCTGTAGTTTGCTTTAGAAAACTCCTCAGACAGTTTTTCCTGAAGTGTTAAACAATAAACATGTTTGATAAACCAGTTTGGTGAGATTAAAAATGCTTCAGACACAAAATACTTTTGGTAAAATTCCATGGGACACCATCTCTAAAAAGGCTTATCAGATTTAATAAAGGAGCCCATGGCAAAAGAGGTGCAAATATGGAAAGGATCCTGGAAAGAGTCATCTGCAAAAATGGACAGAGGTGTCTGCTGTCTTAAGGAGAACTTGAGATTGATTTGTGTTCATCTGTGTTCCAATGGGAAAGAGAAGCTAAATTCCAGTTATAAATTTGAAATGAAAGTAGAAAATGCATTCACTCTGATTTGCCACAAGCTTTTAAAAGCCTTGTCACAAAGGCCTGTCATAGGAGAGTTTGAAATATGACACTGATACCTTTACCTCTGTGCATACATGGAATTAATACTTAGAGAGTTGCACACTATTTTAAAATCCTTTGCATCCATGCCCATTAAGAAAATAAGATCTAAAATGTTTCTATTGCATGATGAAATAAAGAATAGCAAAATGTATTATTTTAGAATGTGTTCAGAGGGGATAAAAAGGCAGAGGTAGGAATGAGATTAACAAAATAGCCTAAATTCATCAGCAGATAATAGGATTGCACCAGGGATAAATTTGTCTCCTTTTGTTTGCCAGGCTTTTTTTGTTTCTGAAACTTGAGCTCAGATCAATAGGAGAAGATACAAGATGCCCGTGAATGAGTTATAGGAGTTTGCAATGCTAAATGAAATACATTTAGGGTTTTTTTTGAATTTTGGGATGTTGTTATAATGTAGAACATCCTCCCAGACTATTTCATGTCTCTCCTACTCAGAGCTTTTGAAGGTTACAGACATTGCTTTCAACAAAGCTGTAGGACATAACTGAAGCTCTGTTCATTGCACCACACAACTTCTCCACGCTGGCCAGATAAATCCCTCTTTACCTGAGGCATTTGAGACATGTTGTTCTAACTGCAAAACTCAGAAATTTGAATACAAAATGTATGTCCTACAATTGTAGCTGCTTTCTTGTTGGTTTTTCAAAATACCATTTATCAGCCTTTTATTTTTATTTGAAAAAGTTGGATTTTTTTTTTTTTTTCATTTAAATAATCAGTACAGTCACTGACACTGTAATGACTTAAAAGCAGGCATATTACCTTAGGAAATGTGTCTAGAAAATAAGACATGGATGCTTTAGATGTAGAGAATTAGATTAAATAAAGTGTCTCGGTTCTTCAGTTGATGGTATTTATATCCCTGGGGAGAAATCTGCAGTCCTCTGCCAGCTGGCCAGTGAAAAGTCATGCCACAGAATGATAATCCAGAAATCCAGTACTGGGAAAGGTATTTGAAGATACTTGTGTCCATTTGATATGTGGAGATCAGAACTTTTTCTCGAGAAAATGCAGTAAAGTAATTTCTGTGAAGTGATTCAGGGAGGCTTAGTGCTGTCCTCTGAGCCATGACCACAAAGGGCAGTGAAAAAGATGTCACTGCACCCTGTTCTTTGGGGAGCAGGATCTGCAAACCCCACCATAATCCCTACTCTGCCTGCAGGGGTTGACATTTTCTGCTGGCAGCTTCTAAAACCATCCCACAAAAGCTGTGTGCAAGGATTCACTGCACAAGAGAGGAAAAAACACCAGACCAGCTTTGCTGCTTCCTGCTCTGTCCTGCAGCCTGGAGGCAAAGAAACTCACTTAATAAAAGGAATCCTGGCTCCTCTCTGCAGCCTTTGGTTAACTGGAGAGTGAAGATTGCAGGAAAATACCACACAGCTTGGTGGTGAGGAGATGGATATTATATCTTGCTGCACACTTTATACTTTCAAACAGATTTCTTCCAAAATGGTCGAGTGGTTGGGAAGTATTTCATGTCTGATAGCTAATCCTCAGACTCTGAACACATTTGATTCTTTTCACTCCTTGAAAAGGCATTGTGATGCTCCCGTTGTCTTCTTGCAGCTCAGGCTGAGGTCCTGGCTGAACTGATGTGAGGCTGTGCCTGAAAGGGCACAAAAAACCAGGCAAAGAACAACTTTGCAGCTTACTTTGATGGTACTGTGTCATGTTTAATCAGGGAAGATTGAACCAGTCACCTTGAGATTCTGAGAGCATTGTTCAATACCATTTAAAACATTGATTTTCTGTAACTATGAATCCTCTCAAGTAGTCATTAGACAGGAAGCAAGTTACCTGGGGGGTTTTTAATACAGAAAATGTTAGGAAGAGAGAAATCTAGCCTGGAGGAGGCAAGCTGGAAACTGAGGAGCAGTTTGTCAGACCTGAAGCAAAGGTGTCTCCCAGGACTGGCAGAGGTGATGGTGCTCAATTGATTCTCAGAAAGAGCTAGAACAACTTTCTGACCTTACCTCACCTGACAGCAATACTTTTTAGATGACTAAAAATGGACAGAGTGGTTAAATTAAAAAAAAAAAAATCTTGGTGGATATGAAGAGCTAAAGCATGGATCTCTTTTTGAGCGAGAGTGTTTCTGCCAACAGATGTTTCAGTGTTAATGCAATTACTTGAAAACATTGCCCAAGACTATGTGAACCTTTACTTCAGCAAAAAGTTGTTTTCCATAATCTCTCTTAGTGCCTGAAAATGTTGAGCTGAAAAAGAATGGTTGTTACAGGTGTTTATTGTAGTCATTTATCCTGTGGGTGAGAATCACCCAGAGCTCAAGCAACAGAGTTGTCAGGTGGTTTTTAAATTAAAACAGAGGCCTAGAAAAGCAGCCATACATGCAGAAATATCACCAGTAAAGAAAAAAAATCCATGTACATTTCTCTTTTCTGATGTGGCTTGTGTTATCTGTCTGGTCCTGACAAGCACTACTCCCCCAAATTACAGCAGTACCAGAAGATGCTGGGACCCTGCTAATCTGAGAAAAGCCCCAAAATGGAATGGTCTGCTGCTAGAATTAGTAGTATAGAGGGATATCCATGTATGTGTATCTGAGATATTGGGATTTTGTATTGATCCCATCCCTGTGGTGTGAATGTGGTCTGAATTTGGTATTCTGGAGTGCAAAGTCATTGACAGAAACTGTCCTGGGCTGACAGGTTGTGCTGTGCCATGGGAAAATGATGGCAATTACTAAAATACTAAAGTGCTGCCCAGTGAAAGGGTGACCTTGAAGACTGTGACTGGATGTACTTCAACTTTGCCTCTTACACCAAAGATGAGCCAGTCTCAAACTTATTTTGCCATTGTTTTAGAGATGAAAAAAACGTGAATAGTTTGAGGAGCAGCAGTTTAGCTTCCATTTGCCTGCCTGGCTGTGGAAATATGATGCCCTAGGGATGTTTCTGTTGGACTGGACTGGAAGAACAGTTCTGGTGAACAACTTCCCAGAGTCATGGAATCCTAGGATGCTTTAGGTTGGAAGGGACCTTAAAAAACTGCCTTGTTCCAACCCCTGCCATGGGCAGGGATATCCCCCACCAGCCCAGGCTGCTCAGAGCTCCTTCCAACCTACCCTTGACCTTGTGGGTATTTTGTGGGTGTCTCAGCAGGAATTTCCTGAGCAGAATTAACATAAATTGTGTATTAATGGATTTTATCATTTCTGTCTCTGCAGTCAATTCTAAAATATTTCCTACTGCTTCACTATTGAGATGTAGCAAATGGAACCAGTTAATCAGTGTTTCTTGTGTAAGATTTGGCATTAATGGTTTTCTCTGTCCTGCTTACTCTCCTGTAAAATCTACAGACCTTGGTAAAGATTATGCATCATAATTGATTTCTGGATTGTTGCAAATGGCATAAATTAACCTCAAGCAATTAATTTGTTAACATTTACAAAATTTTTTTTCCCTTAGCCAACATGGTTCTGCTGGTTTTACATTTCTCTTTGAAAAGATGCTTTTCTGCAGCATCTTTTGTTTTAGTGTGGCAGAACATATTTGGGGAAAAAAAAATTAATTACTTTAGTTAATTTAGACAACTTTGGTTGTCTAAAGCAACCCTGGTTTTGAGTGCAAACAGGTTTTTGATGTACACTGAGATATGACAGTGGACAAGCAAGTGTGTCTAATTGCCTGTCTGTGATTAAGAAGGTTGAAAAAGAACTTTATAAAACCTACAGGTGGTGCAGGGTCTTTGCTTGTTTTGTACACTGATTCCTCTGGCACCAGCATGAGAAAATGTTTATTTCAACATCATTTTATCTGACAATGACCCTCTCTCTGTACCTGCTTCAGAACATGCTAGAAAGCTCTCTGCAAGCAACTATAACTGACCTCAGCAGGGACTAATTGCTTCATTAGGAAAAAAATCAAGGGATTACAAAAAAAGAAAAAAAAGGGTGAAAGAGTGCTGCAATTAAAATTGACAGCTTTAAAAAAAAATTCTGTTGCAGTCTGATGAGAACTTTGGCAGTGGAAAAAAGGGGCAAGTTGAAAAACAGAAATAGTCTGTTGAGAAAATATTAGAATGAAAGGCACTGTGTGTTCTTTCCATCAAAATGAACAGCTTGGTGACAGTTGCATGATTTCATATAAACATTTCAGGTTTGTCATAGCCTTAGCTTAAACAGACGTATTACAAGAAAATTGTACTCCACTATAAGATGTCAATCTGATTTATTTTTCCCCTTGTCACAGTAGGCCTTTGGTTTTTATTTACTTTGGACAGGGATCAAATTTTTTTTTTTCCCTTGTCTTTTTTACCTGCTTTGATATATCTCACCTTGGTTGCTTTGTAGAGGTTGCTTTGCTGGAATATCAACTCAATAGCTCATTTTGAGTAGCTGGGAATGAAGGGCCATTCATTTTTCACCTGTAAATGTATCTTAGAGAGCACATGATTAATCTATCATTAACTTTGATCAGCTGCTCTCAGGATATGCAGAAACCCAGAAGAGGCTGCACAAATCTCTCCATGAAGCACAAGTTTATTTGTCTTTTCTTCTGGAATGCTTTTGAGGTAACCATAAAGCATGTCTTCTTATTTTGAATAATGTTCATGGAGCACTGCTGAAGCTCAGGTGATGAAATCCATGTGTCTGGCATCTGGCTCACTGCTTATTTTTCTTGTGGTTTGTCCCCCTGCATGCATGTACCCATGAATAATATCAACACATATCCCCTCCTCTACAAAAATAAACCTTCATCTAATTTATATCTATATATATATAAAAAAAAGTATTTACTATGTATGAGTTAAAAGTTGCTTGTATACTAACAAAAATCAGAAATCCAACAGTTGCTAATACTAAACATTTACTATGAAATGAAATATTCATTTGAAATTAGATGTGTGCACACAGGGTGAGCTTTCCATTTCTCCTGTGTTATTCTTAGTTATTTTTTTCCAAATGACCCACTATTCTTGTATACAAGGAATACCTGTGGCTGTTGAGTTCATGCATTGTTTTTGTGCCTGGACACTTCCTTGGGTAATTCTGGTCTAGCCATCAGTGCAGCCTGGAGTGAGCCCAGGTGTCCAGACTGCATTGCTTGGATGGAAGGTGAATGTGGGGAGAATGTGTGGATCAGGTAACACTTCAACCCTTCTTTCCCAACCACTTTTTGTTTGTTTGTTTCATAAAGCTGGCCAAATGTTCCATAATCATATTAAATATCTCTTGTGGTTCAGGGTTTCTATAGAAAAAAGCTCATTTTCAGAGTAAACCTATTTATCTGAAGGAGAGGTGGTAAAATCTGGCCTAGATAGGAAGTGAAGCTGGTGCTCACTTTGAAGAGGCAAATGGTCTTATCTGAAATATTAATTATAAAATAAAATGTACACATTGGCCTCTCTTCTGTTAAAACACAGAAATTTTAGCCATACCATGAACATATTGCTATATCATCAGCTGTTCAACTGTTTCAAGTATAAAGGTAATTAATAAACTTAAAGGCAATCAATTCTACCTAAGATTGTTTTTAAAAAATGTGCTGTAGCTGTGGCAGACATTTTAAGAGAGTCACAGATCTACAACTTAATAATTGTACTTAATAATTCTTATTACTACTACTTGATAATTCTTATCTGACAATTGTTTCAGTTTTTCATTATTACTTAAATCTGTTGCAAGCAACAGTGCTGAGTTGTGGTGCTGTGTCTGCCATAGGGCGAGTCACTGGGAAAGCAAAGAGAATCACTTTGGTTCTGCTTCATTTCCTGCAGGGTTTATAAGTCCATTTCCAAGCAGGCTCTAAAATGTTGTGTGACATTAACTGTGTCACAGCTCCCAAGCACGCTGTGCTACAGACAGAGCTGAACAATCCATGGCTACCAAGAGATGGACCTTGGCACCCAGGTGTGGGATGCCCACATGTCAGGGTGCACCCTCCAGCTCACCCATAATATGGACAAGGCTGGGAATTAGTCCCAGGAGTCTGAGCTGGAAGGGAAGGTTACTGGAACAGAGTGCCCAGAGCAGCTGTGGCTGCCCCTGGATCCCTGGAAGTGCCCAAGGCCAGGTTGGACAGGGCTTGGAGCAGCCTGGGACAGTGGAAGGTGTCCCTGCCATGGCAGGGGTGGGATGAGATGATCTTTCAAGGTCCCTCCAACCCAAACCAGTCTGATTCTCTGTTTTTGCTGGTGGTATGAAAGGATATAAACCAGCCCATCCCTTTAGTGCCACGTGTTTGGCCACGTTTGGAGGCAGGTGTGCATGCCAAGCAGTCCCTGGGGTGTGCCCTGTGCTGGCAGGGTGCTGCTGCTGTGCAGGGCTGGCACAGCTCTCAGCAGGCTCAGGCAGCCCTGGCAGCAGGAGCAGCTCTGTGCCTGTCTGCCCAAGGAGCTCAGGTACTCTGGGCACTATCACACTCCATTACAGCTCTGCCAGGACTTTTTAGTGGTTTGCTTGCCTGGGGCTCACTGTCCCAGAGCTATTTCTGGGCTGCTGCAGTTTACATGGTGGCTTTGGTTCAAGGCTGTGCCTGAAACCACAGTGCAGCCCTTGCTTCTAAACAAGCCAACACCTCCTTTCTTTTTTTAACATTTCCACTTTCAGCTCTGACATTAGTACATTTTGTGGCTTCTCAGAATTAATATTTAAGTTTTAATGTTGTTAATAGCTCAGCCTTTAATTTACCTGTGTTGCTAGAAGCAATTAATAATACCTTACTGATTCTCCATGAATAGCATAAAATATTGATGTAAGAGCAGAAGGACTATTTATACTCCTGGAATTATATCCCCTCATTTCACTTGTCTATAACAGACAACTTTAATAAGACTGTAGGAGGAGAGTTATGTTGGCTTCTCATGTATTTTCAGCCATATCTACTAAAGTATTTTGTTTTATTCCAGAGTGTTTTATCATTAGCTGTTTGATTAGTTTTTATATTGGGTTTACAAGGAGCAAATGGGTAATATTTTTTACCCCTGTTCTACAGCAGGTGATCCTAACATGTCTTCTGTCCTGAGCATCCACAGGCAGACAGTGAAGCAGGACAACTGCCTGACTTTCAGTTCAATGAAAAGCTAAAAATTCTGCAGGAGAAATGGTTCTGAGTCTATTTTGAACAGAATTTTGAGGGGGGAATTTGTCAAGTGCTCTAAGTCTGGAGATTAAATACAACTTTTTGCCCATAGAATAAAGCCCATGTCTGTCAAAGCTTTGCAGGTAAAGACTAATTGAGAATGAGGAGAGGTGGGGTTCCCGTTCTGCCAGCACTGCTGGTGAATAATGAATGCCCATTTGACAAGCAATGCTCACAGATCATCCTGCAGAACAGAATGTGACTGTGGTGTGAATATTACTCAGGAAAGGAGAAGACAGATCACCCCATCATGCTGAATAAGTTATCAGAGAGGGCAAAGGGAAAGGATTACATCCCAAAGGTTTGTCCCTCTTGTTCCATGGCAATGAGAAATATTGTTTGTGTGATTCTGAGTTTGAAAAGCCCCAAGAGCCTTTACTGCTGTTCCACAAGTATTTGTCACTAATGCAGTTTTCTTCAAATCTCCTCGGTGAATATCTGCTGTTAATACCTTTTCATATGTACATGTACACTTATTTCCCCCATCCCTGTCTAAATTATAACTGGAGTCAAAACCTAAAATTTGTCTGGGTTTATAAGGCCATTTCTAACATTACTTTAGATATGAATCGGGAGCTCAGCTAAAACTGGGGAGCTGAGAAGAGACATTTAAGGCATAAAGAGGAAACAGGGCCCTATTATTAAACCTCTTATTGCAATGTCTGTTTACTAAAATACTGAGGCACAATTGCATCTCACAAACATCAATGAACAGGTGACACCTGTTCAAACACTTTACTGTGGTCCTCAAAATATTGCTATACTGTGAAATTAATGCAAATAAAAATATCCAAAGGAATAAGAAATAGAAGAAAGGAACAGTCCTAATTCATATTCTTTCATGCCATAAGAATTCTGACAAGCCAACAGTACATTTTGAAGTATATCTCAAATTTTCATAATCTCAGTGGCAGGTCTGTGGGAAAGGGTAGTCAGTGAGGGTGGAACCAACCTGAGGCTTCTGCTTGCCTCTTCTGCACCTTCTCTGGGAAACAATTTTGGGTGTGAAATTGGAAAGTGAAATATTCTCTACATCCCTCAGTCCTCTCAGTGGGAATGGGGTTAAGAGAGTTTTTGTGTCTCACAGAGAATTTAAATTATAAATGACTTTATAAGGTGCTCAGATTCTCCAGTAAATGTGTGTGAAGTGTGAAATATACCCAGGCAGGGATAGTTAATGCTATTCTAATAATATCAAATCAGGAACCTTCCCTATCAAAGCAGGCTGAATCTGCATATAATAATGGTCACTGATTGCTACTGGTGTAATTGTCATTGCTTTACATTGTGCTTTACATTGCCAACACACTTAAAAGAGTTTTCTTTTGCCAGAAAAACAGTTCTACTGAGTTATGGCAGCCTAGGTTACTTACAAATTTTGTAAACATTACAAGTTTTTGTGCTTTTTGAGCTTAAGGACAATGGAAAAGAACACCACTTTATATATATAAGTTTTGTGACATTTTAAGCAATAGAGAAAGGTTTCTCAATAAAGGCTTTCCAAGGAGCTCCAGGGATCCAGGAATTACATGTTATCTCATTGAATGGTGCAGGTCTTACATACATTGTTCAAAATAGAATTTCCTTCCTCTACCTCCCCTAGGAGCAGATGGCTTCAGTGTTTTCTCTCTTTGTTTTCTTGTGGATTTATGATTATTTCACTCAGTTGCCAAGACTCGTGTGAAGACTGGAGCTTGACCTTTTCTTTTAATCAGGCTTTTTTTTTTTTGTCTAAAAGGCAAGATGGTACCAAACTAAATGTGACCTCGGAAAAATACTCATTTTTTTTTAACAGAGAATTATGGAGTTTATTCTCTTATGAGTTCCACAACCCAAAAATTGCGTGCTAGAGTTCCCAGCTCCCAGCATCCATGGGCTGAAATCAGGAAGCCAAGCAGAAGTGGGAGGAGGGCATACAGAAGAAGCTGTGAAAGTGTAAATGGCAGAGAGAAGCACAATTCCCTTGGCAGGTGATTTCTGTGTCTCACCCAATATATTTCATTTCTCAGTCCCATGTTTCAGGGAGTTAATAGGACAGAGCCCTGTGAATAGCACAACTCCAGTGGGAGGGAAGGGTGGCACATCCCATGGATGTGGGATTTATAGCCCTTGCAGTCAAAGTTTTTTTGGTTTTTTTTTGTTGCTGTCAGTGTGGCAAATCTGTTCCCTCTGCAGTGGTGTTCCAGCAGTTTCTGGGGAGGCTGGAGGGGTCTGGGATGATCCCTCCTGGAGGCACCTTGGAATCTGAAAAGCAGCAGTTGGGATCCCCTTCTCCTTACAAATCCACCTGTAGAAATTCACATCCTAAACATTTGTGTGAAGAACAATTTTTCTGATGTCAGAAAAATTGCTGCACTCTGACATCCATGTGGTGACACACGTGGCAAACTTGTACTGCTCTAAAATTCCCTATAAAATATTATCTGTGATGCTTGAGTCAAGTATCAGGGCACACTTGGTGCTTCCAAACCCCAGTAAATTAATTCACCTTGTCATCCCTTTTGGGCAGAAATGCAAGAAGTGATATTTAAGTAGATTTGAAAACAGCAGCAGTATTTTTCTTCCTATTATTCTTCCTATTCTTGCCTAGCACTGTGTGTCAGATGTGATAAAGAGAGAAACATGTTGTCTGTTTGGGAGTGTGGCAATATCTGTGAACAAATCCAGATAACTTCCCGGCTGACAAGGGAGATAGACAAGTGTCAAACCCTAATTCACATTAGACCAGCAGGCAAATGTCATTTTCTGCTCATTTCCACATCACAGGTTTTGCTTTGTGCTTAGTTATTATGAAAAAAGCAGGTATATTTTTGGGGGTTTTGACAGAAAAGTTTAGAACAGATGGATGGATTAAATTTGTCAAGTGAAATATTCCCATTTTAATTTGCTGCTATTGAGGCTCAAATATGGGCAAGATGAATTTATTTTGATTTTTCTATGAGGAAGAAAATTAAAGCCTAAACCAGGTTATTTAATTAGCTGCATAATTCTTAGCAATAAAACAAATGCTAAACAAGACAGCACCAAAAAGGTGCTAAGTCTCAAGAATAATCCAAATGAAAAATTCATATTTTTTAAGGTTTGAGAATATATAACAATATCTATTGAAAGCAGCGTGGTTACTTTATGGCCTAGCTAGAAAGGCAACACCATAATATTTATAAAAACAAACAAAAATGCTTATACAAGTAGTGTATTTATAGTCTCAAAGCACTGTGGATTTCAACCCAGGACAATTCTTAATTGTATTTAGTCTTTGATTTTTCCAGATCAACCATACACTCTGTCAGGTCACTTTTCCCCAGTCTTCTATGGTGGTTTCCAATTTTCAGCTGGCTTCAGTTAATATTCGTGTACATCCAAAGTAAAAAAAAAAAAAAACAAAGTAATTACTTTTGAAACCCAGAGAATAGCTTTGTAACAGAATTCTGGTGTTCTCTCCTCGGTTTACGAGACAGCTTTGTAATGAAACATGCAAATCACATCAATGTATTCTGCTTTCTTTTTGGAAAATATTTCTCTTTTCCATATAGTACCTGGAAAAACTTTCTAAGCTTTCAGTCAAGAATATGAGTGTTTTTAATCGAATTCAGTTTCCCCTTGAAAGGGTGATAGATTTTCACACTGATGGGATCACAATTGCACACTGAGGTTCCAAAAAGACATTTTCCTGAATTTGTGTATTTTGCAGCATGCAGTTGTTTTCTGTGATTGTTTAAAACAATTTGTTAAAATCACACAAAACATGATGGTAACACTTGGTTGACCTATTTGCATTTTGCAGCACTGCACACATGAAGCTTTTAAAAAAAGACCCTGGCTTAGTTTTGATTGTGAAATGGCTTTTTTTCATTAGTTCTCACTTATGTAACCTGTGTAATGCAAAATGGATTTCACAAGCAAAATGAAATAAAGAGAGCAGCTCAGAGTTTTATTAGTTCATATACAGTTTGAACAGCATTTGCTTGATAAATCCTCAGCTGCAGATTGAATGTTTGTTTCTTTACAGATTATCATTTAGTTTAGAAAGCCATATAATTTAAATTAAATTTCATGACCCAGTCATCTGTATTCACAAAGAAGAAGGTCTTCAAGCCAGAGTGAGAATACCAGGCCAGAGCATTTTGTGCTGGGACTGACAAAGAAGCCACTTAACAGAGCCACTCTTGCAAAGCACATCCAGAGAGTGCTCAGAGATTTCCCCAAGGTTATCCCTGTTTGCAGGCATCAGAGAACAATGCAGCCCTCAAAAAAATACACCTCTGATTGCCTTTATTGCAAAATTAAAGATGATGGATTGGAAAGTGAAGAATTAGGTGTGTTATAGGTTATAACAGATCCCCTCATTTCCCTTGAGCCATTAGGAGGGTGCAGAGAAGCATTTGGTTAAATTAAAGCCCAATAAAAGTCATAAAAATACTGAACTTTTCATGACTTATTGGAAACCTTTCACTGGGGAAAACACCATAACTGCATATGTAAAATAGATCTCAGAAAGCAAATTAGGTGATTACTTGTGAAACAAAAGCCTGAGTGTAGCTCTTATCCATTTTTTTGCTATGGATTTGAATTCATTTTCCATCGTGCCCTGTAATCTTCTCTAATCTGCCTTTGCCACTCCCTGTGCTGTCCTCATGGATGCACCAGCACCCTGTACAAGGTCTGGAAATGCCCTTGGATTTCAGGAACAGCTGGGCTGAGCTGAAGGGCACAAAGACAATCTGAGCCAGCTTGGGATCCTTGACCGTGGATCTGCTCACGGACGAGGATTGCCAGAACATTCTAAAAAAAGCTGTCCTTCATCTTAAGTGTATGACCAGGAGAATTTGAAGTTATAAGGAATTCCTGCTGCCAAGACCATGTCTGGATTAAGGATAGCCTCAGGCTGCTGTGTGCTCTTACCCACCCAAAATTTGTTGTTGCACACCTCAGGGAGCTGTTCCTGTGGGGGGAAAAACCACTCAGAGATTGGTTTGGGCTGATCAGGGCTAAGGGGAAAAATGTGTGAGGGAAATAACTGGAGTTGTTTTCTTGTGGCAACGTGTCTGTTTGAAGGAGCTCTGGCCAGTAGCATGTAAGTAAATTTCTGACAACTGTAGAGTATTTTGAAGCACTGGGAAGGATGTAGACGGTTACAGCGATGATATTATTACATAAAAAGAGGTTTATGAGGACAGAAATCACCCTCCAAAATTTGAAATATGAAGTTGTAGCTGGGCAAGGTGAATAGTTTTTGACCCATTGCACAGCACTGCGAGACTTGTAAGATTGTATAATGGGATATGCTGCAAATGCAATGGGTAAATATAAATTTTGTTTGTTAAGGATGTGGTGAATCCAGTTGTGACCAGGCTTCTAGATTTAAATGTCAGTGGGAAGAGAGACATTCTTTGATGTCAGACCATCATCAGTGGATAGCTTCATGCAGAGCATCTCTAATACTAAATACTTCTCCCTTTCTGCTCTCTGTGATGTTGTTGGGATTTCCCTTCTGTTACACCCTGAGGAAGAATTTTTGAGGCACTTTGGAAGGTTCCCCAGTCTGAACTGAAAATTGCTGCTCTGCCTGTTTGACACTGGTGGATGTGAGAGGAGATAAATCTTCAAAGGAGTGACAGCAGATTGTGCCTGGCCAGGGTGCTGGAGGCACAGGGAGAAGGTGCAAATTCAAATAAATTTCCTGCTTATTTCCATGGTCACTTCTGCTTATTTTGGTGGTCACTTCTGCAATACAGAGCAGATTGGAAGCATAAATTGGTAAGTGTCAGCTCTTTAACCACACTGAACAGTAAACCAAGCAGGCATTAATTCTTGGAACTGGTTTTAATCAATTCCCTCTCTGACTAAAAGCTTTTGTTTGTTTTGGTTTGTTTTGTAAAGAGAGAAGCAGATTTGACCATTAGCCTTCCCATCTCTGGCCGGAAATTTCAATGAAATTAAGTTGATGTTTCCAGCTGGACCATCAGTTCTAAATAGCTCAGTGTTTTTAAACAACTCTAAACTAGTTTTTAAAGGCAGGAAATTCTGTTCCTTAGTGAATTTCGATGGGCTGGCTTTGTTTTTAAATTAGAGGTGCTAATTTAGATTTGGATCACATTTTGATATTGATCCTTTCTAACAAAGAATGAAGATTTCCTGCGAGTACCTCAGGAAGGCAAAGGATTACTTGTCTGCTGCAACTGTGCCAGTGTGTAATGTGGCATTTTTAATGTTAAAATGAGGAGTGATAATCCCTTCCAGAGATTTCTTAATCTGCTTGAGAGGCAGGGGTTTCCCCTTAGAATTCTCTGCAATTTTTAACTGTGTGGAGCACTGGTTTGAGCCTGTGTTAGATGCTTGTCACATCCTTGCCCAAGGACATTGCTTTGAGAGAGTTACTGGAGAATCCACAGCAGTTTTAAGTTGGAATTGTCCTGAAAAATATAACTAGTCTGTCAGAGACAGAGGGCAGGAGGATCAATTAGATCTAGATAATTTTTGAAAAATATCAAAATATGCTGTTTTGCAAAAAAAAATCAATTAGATGTTGAAGTTTTGGGTTTTGTTATTTTGTTGTTGTTTGGGGGGGGGTATGTGTTTTTTGTTTTGTTTTGGTTGTTTTTCTGTTTCTTTGTTTTTGTTTTTTTCTTCTGTGTAACTTATTCCAAGGCTTAGCATCCCTCAGAATCACCAGGGTTTCCCCACCACGTAACCCTGGTGCAAATAAAGCTGGGTCTGTGTAATTTAATCAGGTTGATATATGGTACCATCAGTCACAGACCTGCTACTGGTGGCATTTGAAAAACTGGAAGATTTTCTTTATGCTTATATGTTCTTGATCAAAAAGCCTACAAGTCTTTCCACATTTTCATGGTGGCTACAGCTGAAACTTTTCCAGTGCTGTGCTCGTCCTTTTTAAACTTTAAATGGCCTCAGTTTGGTGACACTGAGAGTTAATCTAAGAACATAAAAACCCATTTATCTCCTGATAAACCCAAAGTTGTGAATAGATGTTATTTTTTTTTTTTTTTTTTCCTTAAAACCTTGCCAAGGTGTGTTCAAAGTGCTTGATAGATTATTCTGGTGACTCCCCAGCTGGGCCCTGTGGATTGGATTGCAGTTTGCTGATTCCCCTCTGCCCTCACTCAATACCAGGCTCGACCTTCTGCAGTCTCCTGTCAGCAGATTTCCTTCCCCACCCTGAGAGCCATCGATCTGCTCTGTGCATCCTGGACACCTCTTTCTGTCTGATGGACTTGCTCACTTCTTAAGAACTTATTTATGGTTGGTTCTGAATATATTCAGTGATTTGGCTTCACCTGCCTTGTTAGAATCATCATGTGGTGTTGTTTGCAATAACATCTGTGTTCAGTTGAGTCCCAAGCACCACTAATAGTGAGTTTGCATTAATGTTGTGTGTCAGAAAAACATGATTCTGCTTTTTTTGGCACAGAGGAGAACAAGGTTTAATGCTGCCTCATTACACAAATCCCAGGCCCCATAATTCTTTTGTCAACCTGCTTTATAAAATAGATAGGGCATTTGCCAGCATGGCAAATCAAAGGATTAAATATTTAATCTTTTAAAGGCTTTGCTCCTTAGGATCTACAATCAAGTGATAAAGTCACTTACTTTTGCTTTGAATGGAGAGTTCCTTAGTCGTAAATGTCAGGAGCTGGAGTCTGGAGGAGAGATGAGAAGGAGCAGTCAGGAATAAAGCAAGGACAGGCTTAATATGTGGAAGCTTGATGAAGGTGGCACACAGAAGGGCAGGGGACAGCTTTTCTTCTCTCTGTGATACACAAAAATGAAATTAAAATGCACTTATATGCAGGTTATGAATTACTTGCCCAGCAAGGGTGAAAACAAAATTCTGTATATTCTCTTGATGTCTGTGCTTTCCTGAAAAACTCAGTTTTGTCATTCCTAATTCCCACTGATTTGGTAATAAAAGCAGGTCTCAAAAGGCTAGTTAGTGCCTGTTCTACAGCCTTTGCATTTTTGTGTGTGGATGTTGTGTATGGCTGAACACACACAGCCAATGAGATGAATATTTTTATTTTTAATGTTTGCATAACAAAGCTGGTCACTCCTCCTGTTTTTCCTGGGGAAGAACACTTGTTTGGACTGAGAGGAAAAACAGAGTGGAAGAAAACAGCTCCAGGTATCACAGTTTGCATCCCCAAATGCTCATGAATCCCCTGCTGAAGTTTTTGTGGGGTAGTAATCACATGTGGGCAGAGTGAGGGCAATCTGGGGGTTTTCCATGTGCCTTATAGTGGGGGATAATACCAAAAAATTCTAAATAAACTCCTCTTTATTAGCTGGGCTAATAAGGGCAGAAGATCTCCCAGTCTCTGGTGGAGGGATCCTGTTCACAGCTGGGATGTAAGGCACTCATGGACTCAGTGCTCCATTCCTCCAGGGAGATGCCACCAGTAGAAAAGCCTGACCCTGTGAAGCTCCTGAACCCAATTTTGCTAAGAAATCTGATCAGTAAACAGAGAGATTCCTTATCACTTAGCTAACCAAGTTACTTTATTAAGGGGAGGAGCAGTGTTAATTTAAAGCAGAATTAATTTAATGCTGTCTCTCCTAGCACTGAGTATTTGCATGTGGGCAGATGTTAGAAGAGCCCACCAAAGCCCTGCTGAGAATCAGTTCAGTTCTTCAGAATCTCCACCTCATTAAATTTCTATGTATGGAAAGCCATTTCTTCACTGTAGATAATAATTTTATTAACACAGCTATTATCACTACAGACTCTGACAATGAACCCAGAGTGTTAAAGGACATTTTCTAAAAATAAACAAATTTACATATGTTATAATGAACTTGTGACTAACCCTTCCTAAACATTAGAGAAAGGACAAAGAACTCCAAATCACAAAAAAATCAAACTGGAATAAAGAAAGAAAATGTCTAACTAGAAAAGCCCCAAGCTTATTGATGGCAATAAGATCTTCAGGCAACTGTTTTGGCAGAAAACTGTAGATAAATGTGGAAAATTTGGGAGCAGGTTTCAAGCAGACTGGGTGGTGTATACAGAATAAATGCTAGCGAGCAGTGATTACAGGGGAAAAGCTTGAGGGCACAAACTTCCAGAGATAAAATTTAAATAATGAAAGAAAATTAGTTGAGACCCTATTAGTCTCAACACAGGGAGAGCAGGTAAATCTTGATATATTAAATTTCTCACATATTTATTCTCTGCCCCCACCCCTATCAGGGTTTTCAAGTATAGATCCAGCCAAGCAAGGCAGATGTTGGCAATGTGACCTAGGACTTGGGCACCTATTTTTGCAGATGTTGGCAATGTGACCTAGGACTTGGGCACCTATTTTTACTCAGAGGAATTGCTTTCAATTGTGTGCCTTTACATTTTCAATGCAACACAAATGTTTCTTCTACTTTAAAATTCCTGTAAGCCTCTGTTCCCCACTCCTGCATGTACTGCCAAATAAGAAGGAGTGCACTTAGCCAATGCATTTCCTGTTTAGTCTCATTAACACTTTGTAGCAGTGCATTTTCAAGTTATAAAACAATGGCCAAGTATCCTGGTTGTAGGTGTTGACATTTGTTGTTGTTAAAACTCAAGAGCTCCACAAAGAAGCTGCACAGAGTAGGGACAGCAAGAGGACACAGAAGCTGAAAAAACAACCATAATGTAGGGTTTTTTTTCCATTTCTGACCCAAATAAACAATATATTTTCTTTTTTCCAAGAAATTTTAGGAATTCAAAGCTGGTTGCTCAGAAAGTATTTTTTTCTGATGTGTGAGGAATCCAGTGAAATGACTCTGTGTGTTTGTTTATACCTATATATTCACACATATGCACACACACACAAACACAGAGTCTCCCAAATATACATTCACATGGTGCTAACAACCTAGACTAAATAAAAAGCAAGAAAATACAAAATTCAAGCTGTTTGCTTTGCCTTATCTATTTCCATTATGCATGGTAAATATTGCAGATCATATGGTCTATAAAATCACACGCTGTTTGGAGGCTCCTTCAGAGCTCTACCACAACAGGGGACTCTGAGGATGGATGCAGTAGCAGCTCTGAGTTTTCTAGACTTTTTTTATTTAGTTGGACTTTTCATGATATCTGAATTTATTTTTTTGCATGTGAAGTTCCTTTATTTCCTGTGGTTTTCAATTTAAAAAAAAAAAATAAAAACAACCAAACAAACACAACCCAAAAATATATTGAGGGAGGGCAGGCAGCATATGGGAGCCTTGAGGTTTTTCTTTTAGGATGTCTGAGATTTGAAGGAAATAGAATGCAGCAGTGAATAATAGTGGATGATTAATAAAGAGGTTTGATATTGCTCTTGCTGGGAACTGCTGCCTGCTCAGAGTCTGGGTCCCAGAGTGAATATTTGAGTTTCTCTGAGCCCCAGGTCAGCTCAAGTCCAAGGGCAGCTTGAGGTTTTCCTCATTAAAGCATTTAGGCTTTACTTGATCATCCAATATTTCACAAGAGAACTGTGTTGAAAAAGGAAAAATAACTTTTTCAGAAAGTTAAACATATAAAACTATTCCCTGACATTCTGTTTGTGTGTTTGCTGAATAGGTGGATAGACATATGTAAGGCAGGAGTAACATCTTTCCTTTGGTGAATATCTAATATTCCCAAACCAACACAACCAGTCACCTTCTGTGCCCAAGATGAAATTATTGTCTCCATGCCTAGAGAAATGTTGGTGTGATTGTAGGGGATCTATGCACAGGGTTTTCAAATGATTTTATGGTCAAGTTTTGATTTAAAGCCAGAAGTTATTGCAAATTATGGTGAATTAATGCCAGCATTTGTCCACAGGAGAGGAGAACTGTTAAAAAAGGAGAGTTCATTTGCTGTGTTGGACATGTTAGTATTAATTCTCTTTGATAATGAGATAATATTTTTTAGGCAGAGTTAATGAGATTATGATGCAACAGTAGGAATCTCCTTTGGTTGGTTAATTACCTTCTGCTATTATTTTAATTTTATTATTCTAAAATCAGATTGAGATTAGCACTAAGCATTACAGAAAGATATTTTTGGGGGTTCTGTGTGAATGGGATGAGTGCCTCTGCACTTATAGCAGAAACCAGAATTCTGTGAGCAGCCAGATCATCTCCTCTGCATGCAGGTTGGGGTTAGGTAAGAAATTCTATCCTCAGCTGGTTCCTTCAGCCTGCCCTGAGGAGCTGAGTCCTGGTGGTTTTACTGTTTGTTTGACCATTCCCTGACTCACCCTGGCCCAGTTTACAAAGCCCCCCTGGGAGTAAATTGACATTTTCCCTGTGGTTCATGGGCTCAGTCAGGGCAGCCCCTGTTGAGACCTGAAATTCAACCTGCAGCTCTGAGATCCCACCTGCAGCCCCCAGGAGGGGTCAGCTGATGGGTGCATCCCATTTCAGATGGTGCTGGATTTGACTTTGCATTTTGGGTGCCTGTAGATGTGCTTAAAAAGCTGGATTTGATACTTTGTTTGCAGCCTGCAGCTGTGAGCTGGGCCAGAGGACAATTCATTTCCAGATGAACACATGCCAAATAGACCCCTAAAAAAGTTCTTCTCTTCTTGTTTGTTGAACATTCATTTTCCATAAAATATAAATATTTAGCATGCCACTATGCTATGTTCAACAGAAGAGAAAAGGAAACTATTAAAATCATGCCTACATAAATTTAGAGAAATAAAAGAAAAAAGAGATCACAGCCTCACAGAGCAGTGAAAGAAGAGTTCTCAATATACGTGTCTAAGGCTGGCAAACTCAATAGAGTTTTTTTTTAATTAAAATGATTCTGTTTTATTTTAATGAATCAATACTAAAGGTTCTCACAATTACATTTAATGTTATGGATTACAAGAGAAGGAGACACCTATTTTTTATGGCTGAATTCAGCTTATCACTACCACACACCTTTTAAAAATTCCTGCAGTTCCCCCTCAATCTGTAAGGCTCTCTTCTATTAGTTATAAAAATACAGAAACTCTTATACATAAATTAGGAAATAGTTTGATTTTCTCTGTCTTATGAGAACATTCTCTCCTTTTACTAGTAAAAATATCTGCATATTCAATTTTCTTCTGAACTTTCCAACACTGCACAGGCGAACCCAACAAAGGGATTTTTCACTGTGTTAGTTTCAGTGACTTCAAAAGCATTATGTCAAATATGCACTGAGCCCTGTACAAACAGCTAAGCACAGAAAACCTTTATTTCAGGGCTGCTTTGAGGCTGAAAGCAATAAGTCCTGTTCCTCCTGCAGCAGTCCCTGCTGCTGCTGAGGGGTGAGAATGGCACTGGCTGCACACTCAGCTGCTGGAGTGAGGGAGCACTGCCTCAGTGCCAGGATGGCAGCAAATTTTACAAGAATTTGAAATGGAGAAAAGCTGCTTTTGCAATGTAATGTGTGTTCTGCTTACATTGCCTTTGCAGCAAACTTCGTGGGGGCTGAGGAATGGCTAGGGAATATTATAATTCATTGTTCAGATTTTATCTGGTTCAAGAGGTGATCTTCATGCAATTTTAGTATTTCAGATATTTCAAGAGCAGCCCTGCTAGAAGGACTTGGGGACAGGCTGGATGTGTCCTGGCCATGTGCACTCTCAGCCCAGAAACCAACCTTGGCCTGGGCTGTGTCAAAAAAAAAAGTGTGGGCAGGAAGGATGTGGGATTGTTCCCCTCTTTTACAAGGGTGTGTAGAGACAGGAGAAAGGGGAATGATTTAAAATTGAAAGACAGCAGGTTTTGATGAGATATTAGGAAGAAATTCTTCCCTGTGAGGTTGGGCAGGCCCTGGCACAGATGCCCAGAGCAGCTGTGGCTGCCCCTGGATCCCTGGAAGTGCCCAAGGCCAGGCTGGATGGAGCTTGGAAGGTCATGGCAGGGGATTGGAACGAGAGGATCTTTAAGGTCTGTTTCAAACCAGGCCATTCCATGGTTCATTCTGTGATTCTGTCACTCAGCAAATGTCAAAATTAGGACATTTCCCAGCATGTTCCCTACAGGCAAAGCACCAGTACTGGTTCACAGCTCAGATCAGCAGCCTTCATGCAAATCTTGGACAAATTGTGCTCGGAAGCATCAACAGCTGCTTTCAGAGCAGAGTTAAAAGCCCAGTTCAGAAGAACAGCACTGGATGTTCACACTGAAATTAGGAAAAGAAGGGTCTCTCTTTGCAGGAGGTTCCTGCAATTCATCCAACACAGGGTTCATCAAGTCTTTTGATCTGTGAAAATAATGACATCTACAGTGGTATGAGATCAGAGATAAGTTATCCTGAAGATTAAAAGTCAGTGATGCTGATCAGGGCATCCTTTTAAATATATAATTGCAGCAGATGCAGCTTAAAATGAAAGCCAGGCAAATGTTTGCTGATGGTTTTGCATTAGGACAATGGTGCTGAAGGCTCAGCTGCCAATCCCAGGTCTGCTTCTGGATGAGTGGTGGAGAGGACAAAGTGATCTCAAGCACTGGTATTGTATTTGCCTGCATTCCAATTTCTGTTAATGCCACTTATGATAAGACTGCAGCATCTGCTCAGCCTTTATTAAATTGATAAAAGCCTGTTCTTGCTTTGATGGTGCCACTAGAAACAAAGATCATCTCACCTTCCCTTGGAAAGAAATGTGAATCACATCACTCGAGGTTTTATTACAATGAGGCAGAAGCAAAAGTCAGCAATTTCCTCTTGTGTGAGAGCAGGAGCTGGTTTTCTGAGTTTTGGTCCTATTTTAGAGTGGCCTCCAATGAAAAGGAAGCTTCTTGTAAAAGAGAGAAAGGATGGTGGGTGTCACTGTGAGCATCTGCTGAAGATTTGGGGTCCAGTCAAATTCAGCAGGCACTGCTGTGTGCTCTGCTGTGTGCTCCAGCACAGCTCATGGGTGAAAACATTTGGAGTGGTGCTTTGATCTTGAGCAGAATTTGACCTCAATGGCAGCAGAAACAGCAACCCTTATCTTGGAGACAATTCTGGATGTGAGAAATCTGAGGATACAGATGCTGACTTTGAAATATTACCCTGTAAGGATACCTTTTAGCCACTACAAATCAAACCCTAAATTACTTTTAATCTCTTCACTTGGAGAGATGGGATCTACTTCAAGGGAAGCAAGTTGGCAGATTTTTTAAACACAATTTTAAAAAAGTGTCAAAACCTAGTGGTCTGCAAATGGAAATGAGGTCAATACAGCATCTTCTATGAACAAATTTTATGGAAGTTGGACATTTTACCTACCTATTTAGAAGGAAAAATTAACTCTTTTCATCTGTGTTTCCTAATTGCTCAAAACTGTAAGTATCATCCTGCCAATATGAAAATCCAGTTTTAAAAGGAGGAAAAGTATTTATAGAGAATAAACTAGCTCAGGAAAAGAAAAAAAAGAGGGTTAATATTTATTTATGTCTTTATACTGTTTTATAGAAATTTCAGTTTAATGTTTTAAATTTAAATTTTTAAATGTTTTAGCCACAGTCAGTGAAGTCATAGAATTGTCTTACTTGTGTACTCTAAACTACAGCATAAAATTAGCAAAGATGGAAAAAAAAAAGTGGGGTTTTCATCTTTAAATTGTCTCAACTGAGCGCTTTTAGAAAAACACAGAATGAAAATTACAGGTCCTTGGAGAAGTGTTTGAGTTATGGCTGAGCCCCAGGGCTGCTGTACAAAGAGCATCCTACCAGAACCTCCTGTATTTGTTATAAGCACCTCCTAAACTGAGATGCAATAAGAAAATTTTCAGGTTTTCTCCTATTTCTGGAAGTTGTTTTTTTAGAGGCATTTATATCCTTTTGTGCTTCCTGGGGTGGAGGAATGGTTCAGGTTAAGACCATCCTCCTCAGATCAGAGGGTATGGGATAAAATTCCTGAATATTTGTGCTGATGAAGCTGTTACTAATAAAAAACTCAACAAATAAATCCCCTGTATTCTTCTGCATTGAGACTGCTGGTATTTAATAGTCTAATTATTAACATTATAACACATTCTGAACTTTAGAGTGCTCCTGCTTCCCTGAGGCAGAGAAATCATCTTGTGGCTTTTCATCCTCCTTTTTCTGAGGTATCTGTGCAGTTTCTTGATTTTTATTTAGTTTACAAAGAAATTGATTGCAGAATGTGTGACTAAAAATAGACATTTCTGAGAACACTTCTGTCAAAACATTGTGAGAAAGCTGCTACCCAGATAAATCAGTTACTTGCACTGACTTTCTCCTCTAAAACTTCCCCTCTTTGCATGTTTAGCTGCAAGACTCAGGAGTGAAGTGATTTTTATTCAAATAACAGAGAACAAGGCTGGCAGCTCCACAGGCCTTTCCAAGGCATCCAGCTCGTTCAGGAAAAAAACCCTGTGAAGATTAAACATCTCTAAGGTAAAATCCAAAGCAGCAATTTTTCATCACATTTCAGGAAATTGGTCTCTAAATAAGTTAATTACGGAGATTAATAATTTTAGCTCTGTATGTTAAATTCAGTAAGTAGTTGCAGTCAAAAACCTTACTATTTAGCTAAAATATGGAGTAATTTAGGATTTAAAAAAGGTTAATTATCAAAGGAAAACAGTGGATATTTCATTATTTAATTAAGACATTTTAAGTTGTTTCTTTCTGCCAGCAGAAAAAAATCTGGTTTTCTTTGGCTCAAAAATATATATATATTTTTTTTTTTTT
>VZRH01003064.1:795524-860069 GCA_013397555.1 Urocynchramus pylzowi
TATATATATATATATGTCATTTTTTTCTTTCTGGTCTCTCTGCAAACATAGAAAAAATGTTATTTTCCTGACTTTACTCTGGAGTTAAGAGAGTTGTTTTATTCCCATGGCTGCTGCCTGATCCATTGTCTTTGCCTGAGAGTGCCAAACACGGCCCCAGCTCTCATCCGGATTTTTTTTGCAGTGCAGACATCACTCATTGGAAATTGGATGACACCTTCAAACCAACTTCCAGGCCATCAGGAGGGATTTACCAGGGCTAATCACAGGCTCCTTTATGGGGCCACAGCTCCTGTTTCAGTTCTTCCCAAGGAGGGAATGGCTCCATCAGTCTGGTCGATACCATAATCCCCTGTAAGGAAATCCAGCTGCAGAGAAGAGTCTCTCTGTGTTTAGCAGGTGTTTATTTTTCCCCTTGGTGACAGCAGCTCATTAGTAGCTCAGGAGTCAATGAAATTAGAGCACTGTCAGTCCAGCAGAGCTAAATGGGTTTGTCTCTAATGCTGGGACACTGAAAGTCTTTATCCTACAGAGCTCCCTCAAAGGCACGACTTCAGCTGGTCAGCAAAGCTGTTTCCTTTGTTTGAGATGTTATCCTGGAGATACAAGGGGCATATTACAAAATATGCTATGTAAAAGTGATGTTAATGATGCCCAAGAGTTGGCAACAACAGTGTAGACTTTCTTAATGCCTGTTAAGAGCTGAGGAGTAGGTTTGGTTTATTTTTGTAGCTTAATGGTCAGGAAAATAATTGTTTGAGGGTTAAGGGTGACATCACTCGATGCTGCTGGATAGCTCTCCTCACCTCTGTTACTTATTCCTGTTTAAATTTTTTCTACATCAGAATATTTGTCAGTTCTAAATATGTTTTTTCATTCTTTATTCCCACAATGAATAGGCAAAGTACAGCAAGTTCTCATCATTTTCATACTATATTTGTAGCTAACTTTTGGAGGTCATTCACTAAAACATGGTTAAATTGCTATTTCCATTGAGCTCTGTGTCAGAATTTTGGCTGCTGCTGCAGCTGGATGCTCGGTTTCTGTGTGCATTGTGCAGTGGCAAACAGCAAATTAAGGCTGGAATGCTGTTGAGAGCACTGCTAAAACTTCCTTTGACTTTCAAAAGAGCAGTATCAGAGCTGCACCACACTTTGTGTATGATTAGGAGCTGCAGTGTCAATGCTAAAGGATAAACTGTTAGACAAAATTCATCAGTTGCTCTCGATTACGTGCGTCAGGAATCTAAAAAAAGGCTCCCAAATAGAACGTGTAATTTAGCTATGAATGACAGCCTCCATGCCCCAATACAGCTCAGTATCTGGCTGGAATGATTACTTAATGTGACTTTGTGCTCTATTCTGAAAGATCCCCTGGACAGAATTTACAAATATTTTAAGAAGCTGCTGTTGCCAGTGTCAGTACTGAGCAGTGCTGCAGATTGGATTTGGAATTATTTCAATTCCATTTCCTGACATGTTCCTTCAGTGGCTCCCATTTTGTATCAAGTTGGAAATAAAAGTGGAATGTTTCCTAGCACACAGGACTACTGCCTTCAGCTCCTTCACTCTGGCCTCTGCTATTCCAGTTACTCCTCCTTCCATGAGGGAGAAAGTATAGTAGAGAATCACAGAAGAGTTTGGGTTGGATGGGACCTTAAAGATCATCTCAACTGGATTGAAACAAATCAGAAGAAAGTTCATTCACTACAGGCTCAAATTCATGTAATTGTGCAAATTAACACCAAGTGAGCAGAGTTTGTGAAGGGCAGAAAAGGAGCCACTGATAAAAAGCAGAAGAAACTGAGAATAAAACAAAGCCTGTTTTGTGTATTTTGCTTTTCCAGATGCACTATAATTGTCTGCTCCCACATGATATGAATTATTCACTTCTATTATTATGCCAGACCTGTGGGAACACACTCATTTACCATTGCTGCATACGTTGTTACCAACCTACACGTTCTGCTTGACTTAGCCAGAATCTGCAGCTGAGTTTGATTCAGCAGTTCCTCTGTCAGAGCTCCTAATAAACCTATAGACCATCAGTGTATTAAAACAATTCCTGGTTTTGGTAGGCTGCTTCAAAGTGAATCCTGGAAAATCTGGATTTTTGAAAAAATATTTATGGAGAAAAAAAGTGTGTAAAGAAAGAAGTAATTTAAAAATCAGAGGAAACGATTAGCAGTGCAGGATGCCATGGAATCCCAGAATGGTTTGGGTTTGGGAAAGGACCTTAAAGCCCATTTAGGCACTCCCTGGAAGAAGAGGCAGATCTATTCCAATTAAATACGTGTATAATAACTGAGGGTTTAGAGGAAGGGAATTAGTGAGTCCTTGGTGTGCACGTAGACATCCCTTTAGTCAAGACACCTTCTGTGAATTAGCATAAGAATTATGCAGATAAGCTCTTTATCTCGCTTCTCTGTAGTTCTTTGAAGTCCTTAGAAGTTTAGGAATTTAGCTAAAGGAAACTGAATCAGCAAGCAGCATTTTGTTTGTACAAGAGATTAACTTTGCTTAAATACAGGTATGGCTTCACATTGCTATCTACTGACAATCATTTTTCTGTATGCCCATGTAAAATTAATTTTATATCTAAGATGAGTTTTACAATTCACAGCGTGTTGCTGTGAGTTGAATTCAAATTAATTTCTTAAGGAATAAGGGTATTCTCATGATGAATTTGGAACAGTATTAGTCTTTGTGGGACTCCCAGAGAGAAGAGAATAAAAGGCAGATTGCAGCAGACAAACTTTAGATGTACTTATATGCAATTAGATTTGGAGACAGGGAGGGAAGTCAGAGATACCAACCAAGGAAGGAGAGTGGAAACCTGAATTCCACAAGAAGAATGCCAAAATACCTCAGTACCAACAGGAAAATGTTGCCACTGTTCACATGTCTCTTACAGTCTTTTATCCTGTGCCAGAAGGGTTTAGCAAAATCAGAATAGGAAGAGTTGGGTGGGAATGGGAAGAGTTAGGTGGGAATGGGAAGAATGGGAAGAAGAATGGTGTCCTCTGGAATGTTGTCTGGCACAGAGCTGGGTTTGGCTGCAGTGTGAGAATGATGCTGATAACACTCTGATGTTTTGGTTGTTGCTAAATTGGGTTTATCCTAAATCAAGAACAGTTCTGTGTCTCATATTCTGCCAGTGAGGAGGAACCAAAACAGGATTTTTGTGAGGGAGCAGAGCTGGGACAGGTGACCCAGCCTGGCCAAAGGGATATTCCACACCAAAAAACCAGTGCCCAGTGCATAAATTGGGGAGTTCCCAGGAGTGGGGCCACTCAGGGTTCAGGGACAGGGTCTGGCATTTGTCAGGGTGTGGTGAGCAGTTGCATTTTACATCACTTGTTTGTTTTCCTTCTTCTTTTTACTGTCTTTATTAATATTTACTATCATTACAGTATTCTACTTTGTTTCAATTATTGAATTGTTCTTACCTCACCCCACAAGTTTTACTTTTGACTGTCCTCCCCATCCCTCTGGGGTGGAGTGAGGTTCTCAGTTGCCATCTGGGTTTAAACCATGACAAATCTTACTCTGAACTTGGCTTCCCCTGTTCTGCAGGCAAAGGACTCATCCCAACAGGTAGCAGGTAACTGCCTTAAAAAAAAATCAAAAGCAAAACAAACTTAATACGATTCTGTTCTAGGAACACAAATTTTCCACTGAACTAAATTTATCAAAACAGATTATCAAAGTTTTATAATTAACTTCCTAGCAAATAGGAATTAGCATATATTATATGAGTGCTGTGTGTTAATCAAAGGATATTTAGTGAGGCACCCACCTATGCATGCCCAGGAATTACAAAGTTAATGAGAGACAGCAGCACATGTAACTGTAACTAATTAAGCAAGACACAAAAAATTCTGTAGATGTTTGACTGAATATGTTAGAATTTACTCATTATCATATTTACATGGTGAGTTTATTCCAGTGTTAAGTTTGGCAAAGTAAGATATTTAAAGTTAACTTTCTGTCTGCTGTATAGGTACACCCTCAATATATTGCTTTGGTTTGCAACCCCTGCATTTTAAATTCAAAAAAGCCCTAAAGGGCTTTGACCCTGGGTAGCACAAGAGGTTGTTTTTATTTCTTGCAGAAGGAAGCTTACAGGCAATAAGTGCTTAAAACCCAGGCATCAAGAGGCTGCCACAAGGTAGGTGGACTAAAACAAGGGCTCAAAGAGGTACCACAGGGACTAAAGCATGTCAGAAATGATTAGGCTACACTTAGAAATATTTTTAACAAAAGTTCAGTAATTTCATGTGGCTTCTGTGATTCTACATTGAGCTTTTCCTACTTGTTTATACATAGATGTTACTCAGAATTAATTTAAAGGTATAAGTATTGTTTTCTTTTTTTAGAGGAATGAACAATGACAGTATAAACACCCAGACAGTTTTCTACACCATTCTCCAAGAGAAGAAAAGTGGTTGTTTGAAAGGTATGTCGAATAAAAATGTCTAATATATTTCTGTAATAACAGTCTAGGTTGCAAAGTGTTGTGTAGACACTTAGGTATGAATATGAGGAGTCACCTAAATTTTTACCTCTCACAAATAATGTTTTCTCTCTTTAGACTGAGTTGTATTTTCCCCTCCAACATGAAATCAGAAATAATGTGTAACCCTAGATTATACAGGGGTTTTTTGTATGATGCTTTGTTTAGATATTAAGAGAATCATGTGAAATTATTGACAAGATGTTTATTTGTTTTAAGATAAGGAAGGGCTGCTGTGACTCCATTTTAGACAATGCATAAAGGAAAGAAAAAGTAAAATGTATAGAAAATCATCTGTGATTGTAAAACACAAATAGAGCAGTTTAGATGAGAAACTAGCACTGTTTGTGTCCTTAATTTATTTTCATGAATTTCTGTATCAGAATATGAAATGCTCTAGCTGGTTTTAATTAAACCTGTAAACTGAATACTGCTTGCTTTTCTTTACAAAAAATATGTTTGGTTAGGGAGCATATGTTGTTTATCTAGACTGCAAGCTCTCACTGTTCAGATAGGTTTGAGTTTCCTTTGTATCCTCTTTGAGCTTCTGAGGGGGTTATTGGTTGGTTTTTTTTCCATTAAAATGTCTTTGGGAAGTGAAACCCATTGGATGAAATGCATCTTCACTGTTAATCAGCAGAACTCTGGTGAGTGGCAGGCTCATGTGCTGCCACTGAGAAGGATTGAATATCACAGTTGCCTCATCCACAGAAAAAAACTTGATTTTTGGTGTTGTCAAAGATTTGGAGGAGTTGAGGCAATTGGCTTTCAGCTTTGCTTCCCATGGAAACAAAGGTTATGAGTTTTCTGCTGTCTCCTCCTTGATAACATTTCTAATCTCTTGGGCAGTTTTAAACTATTTTGACTCAAAGTCACTATGCTTCCACAGATTTGCTAAATCTATGTTTGGATCGATATCAAACTAGTGCTGTTGAAGAAAAGCTGTAGTCTGAGCTCAGCCTTAGTACAGAACATTACAAAATCCACTTGACACAGCCATTAGGGTTTGCTTTGGGATCAGACTTGAGGGAGTGTTTACTGCTTTTTTGTGTTAAATTATAGTATTTCTCTGTGAGGTTAAAAATGAGGCCCTGAAACAACAAAAAGGTTGTTAACTTACATCAGTGGAGTAGAAATTGTGTTCTGTAGTGTGGTGATGAGCTATTTCAAGTAACATCTATGGTAGGAATATTGATAATGTATAGACTGTTGTATCAAAAGAGGGGTTTTTTTAATGCCACAAGCCTTTCAAATTTTTATGTCATCCATTTCCTTTTCTGTTTGAATCTTTGTGATAAAATGCTTTAATAATTTCACACATGGTAGATGGGATGGGGATCTGTTTGGGCCGGCTGGTCTATGTGGTTTTCTATCAAAAATGTAATCAGGGAATAGATTCATTCTTCCATTGTTAACAATGGAAGGAAAGTGGAAGGGACTTGCATATCCATTTTTCAAATTCAGGATTTTTTCCTTCTCTTTCAAAGAATTAGTGCATATTTTTCTTATTTTCTGATCTGATCATGCACAGACTGGAGAAAAATAAGTGAGGACTACTCAGGAAAGAAATTATCTTTCTCTGAAAAATCAAAGAATAAAAGTTGACATTTCAAAGATGTTCCTCTTCCACTAGATTGCAAAAAGATGGTACAAAACAATCAGTGGAAGAGAGATCTAGGGAAAGTGGTTGGAAGTGATTAGGCTGGTAATTAAAGTGTTTTATTTGGGGAAGATATCGTTTGCAATCTCCGCTCTGCTGTCCTCTGGGTGGTGCCCTGGCAGTGCGTTATAAAGGCAAGTCCACAGCTGGAGTTTGAATTTTTAATAAACTGGGGAGAGCAGCTCTGAGGTACAAGAGCTTGAACTCCATGGTTCTGATCCTTAAGATCTTGTTCATGTTGTAAGATTATAATATTTTATGCAGCAAGGTCAGATCTTCCTCTGCTGAGGGGCATCACAGGGGGCAAAGGCAGAGCAGGACTTGGACCTGATCACGTCACAGCCCTGGCAAATCCATTGCTGCTACTGCTATCACTGTTTTAAAATACTAGCAGCAAGGATGTGTTGATATTCAGTTTTTGAATCTGATTCTTAATTAAGTTATTTTATGAAGAGGAGTGTCAGGAATGGCATAGGAAGGTAATACTAGAGAAATTTTAAGTTACTTCACTGGTTTTGCCGCAGGTTTTTGTTTTTTTTTTTTTAGAGATCAGGTCTGTCTTATTTATAAAATTTCTAATTTCAGTCTAAAAGGAATAGAAAATTCATTCAGACACTGAATGGTGAGTGATCAACATGAGTGATCCCCAAAGAAGTGCATGAAAGTTTCTCATTCAGTTGAAAGTTGAGTTCAGGGAATGAAGTGTTAAATGAAAACAGAACTGAAGACTGTACTCATCACTAAGTGTTTGTTGGGTTTTTTTTCTTCTGGATTTTCTTCTTTTTTTTTTTTCTTTTTTTTTTTTTTTTTATTTTTGCTGTACTTAAATCACAAGTGAAACCATCCAAATGTTTGTATTTCCAAGGCTGTTCCACAAGTAGATCTTTCATCTCTGTGGATAATAAAGTGTTCCACAGGAGAAGTCTGAGCACGCAGCTGATTCCTGTGACTTCCTGCTGTATTTTTTAAATACTTGTGCATGTTAGTGTGTACAGAAATATCACTGAACCATTAAGAAAATCTAGTGTGGCTGAAAAAATAGCATAGAAGGGCTAGAAAGGGCTTTTAATGTACCAGCATGATGCTGGTGGCTGAAAAATGGATGTGAAAGACTGTCAGAGAATGTGCTGTTGAATTGTGGAGAAACATCATAATGATGTTAATACATGAGTTCATTATGATCATATTTAAATAATGTCCATGTAATGTGTGCTAGTCCTCTCAATTCTTATTTTTTTTTTCTTTTGGGAGCCCCCATGTATATATTTAAAAAGGGAGGGGAAACATTTGGGATTCATGGGCAGTACTGGGCAGTGGACACGAGGCAGAACCTGTGGGCAGTAATGCCACCTCAATAACCACTATGGCAGTCTTGAAATTCAGGAATTCAGATTCTCCTCTGTTTCCTACAGATGCACAGAGGTTATTCCTTCCACATTTAATTTGAAATCCAATCTGTATTTTTCCTCTGTGCCTCTGAGTTCTCTGCCAGCACGCAGCAAGGTACAAGTGACTTCCTTTAAAATATCTTTGTTCTGAACTTAGAGATGAAGATCAGCTCAGACTTTTTTCCCTGTATACTTTTTTTCTGGTGCTTTTGGAGGGATGAAGCAAAGGCCTTTCAAAACAGATTGGCTTCATTCCAGCACCAGACAATGCATTTGATTATGAGGCCCCAAGATCAAGGCAGCTTCTTGAAACCAGCCTCAACTTCAAATAATGCAGGGCTGAGATGTGCAGATTGGTTTGATCTGCATCTTTGTGTGTATCCATCTTATGGAGGGTTTTTTTCCTCCAGTGGAACATTAGAGGACTTTTTCCAAAGTTCACTTTGCCAAGTTGACAATAGATTTAACACCCCATTTTGTACTTCCTATTAATCCCCTGTTTCTTGACTAATTTTTGCTGATAACAGGAATTAACAAATTTCTCAGTTTTATAGAGAGACAGCAGGAATGGCCAGTGATCATCAGTTCTTAAAATCTCAATTGTTGAAGGCATTAGACCAGTGAATGCAAACTCTCTTTTTTTTTTTCTTTTTTTTTTTTTCCAGTAAGGGTCAAAGTTTTTACATCTCTTGCCAATTCTGTTCCTTTTTTTTTTTTTTCCTCATGACTCAAGTGGGAGGTGATGTGATACTTCAAACACCTGATTTGTGGAGGCACTCTATTAAGAATCTCAGCTCTTACATTTTTTTACATGAAAGAGGCAATGAGGAAAGAAGTGTACTTATCTTACTACTGCAGTTTACCATTGCCATTGTGCTGCCACAAATGTATATAGTATATCATATTTTGATTTTTGAATATCACATCTTGCCTGTTTCCATTCTATTTTAGTGAACTGGAGGCAAGGTGATGAAATAGAAAATACATCTGAATGAGAAAATGGGCAGAGAGACTGAGAGGTAAATCTGTGACACAAATTGTTATTTCCTCAAGCAGTTAGATAAGACAGAACCAAGAAAGCAGGCAATAAAAGCAGACCAAAATGGAAAAACAGGAGGTTATTGACATATGATCTAAATTAAAACACCTTGTGTTTACTGAAAAGAGTCTTTCATTTTTTAAGCATTCAGTTTTTGCCACTTTCAGAAATTAATAAGTTGTCCACTGTGTCCAAAAGAATTTAACACTTCAGTGTCTGTCTATTATTATATATGCTGTCCTTTTTTAAATGGAGAAGCATGGGAGAAATTTTATGCTTTCAATATCTGTATTGCCTAATTCTGTTCTTTATGAGTCAGACTACTGCTTATTACCCTTTATTCAAACCTGGATTTTTTTCTTTTTTTTTTTTTTTTTTGTGTAATGGTAGTAGCAAAAAAGGCTGAAAAATGTCGAAGTAATAATGTCTGTTAAAGTATTATAAACAAAGCCCTGTCCCACCTTCCATCCACAGCCCACAGCACCTTCTCATGGGTTTGAACATGATGACTCTCAGACCTCAGTGTGTCTGCTTTGGATACAATCTCTGCAGATTAATAAAAATCAATGAAATATTTACCTTAATTGCACTCCAGCCTCTTTCTTTTAATCATGTTTAATAGGTCTAACAGCAAGTGCTGCTTCCCACTAGTGGTTTTCTCATTAGCACTCAATTGGAAATAAAACTTGAGGATGAAGGTTGGCCCCTAAAGCAGCAGAGGATTTAAGGTAATGTTTCCTGGGCTTTCCACAGGACATTCCTAAAATAAAAATAAAAATGCCAATAAAAGCTCTATCAGAGGGTCACTGAGGCTGGCACAGGGCTCTCAGGCTGTACAGTCCCCTCTCCCTGCTCAGAGCAGGAGCACCCAGAGCACGTCCCTGGACTTTGTCCAGCTGGATTTTGGGTGTCTTTAAGGAGCCTCCACGACCTCTTTGGGTGCTTTGCTCCACTGCTTAACCACTCTGGTCTTAAAGAAATTTTTTTTTTTTCTTATGTTAAAATAGAATTATTTGTATTTTACCTGCTTGTAGTGGAGGAGCTCTTGTATGAGAGGTGCTTTAAGCCCCTGATCACGTTGGCTGCAGCAGGCAGAGCCTTCCCAGCAGGTCAGGGAGGGCATCCTGCCCCTCTGCTCAGCACATCTGGAGTGCTGTGCACATCTGGAGTGCTGTGCCCAGTTCTGGGCTCCCCAGGATAAGGGAGGGCCTGGAGAGGATCCAGAGGAGGTTGATAGAGAGGATGAAGGGGCTGGAACATCTCCCTTATGAGGAAAGGCTGATGGAGCTGGGAAAGGAAATTAAACACAGTACCTGGGTTTGATTCAGTTGTCTCCCAAGTGAAGTTGTAAACAAATGTGGAATTTAAAGGAGGATTAAAATATTTTGATTTATTCCATTCTGCATGTTCAATATCAATAGTTTCATTCCAGAGAGAATAATCTAAATAAAGTAGAGAAATCAGGGTTAGATCAGGATCAATGTTCAGTTCAGGATAACAACAGTATTCACTTGGGCTGACTGCTTGCATCCACTTTTCTATGTTTCCACAGAAGTAACAAATTTTTAACCTTCTTTCAGTGTCTGCAGATGGTGTAAAAAACTCTCTACTGCCATTGGAAGGTAAGAATGAAGATCAAAGATGGTTATGTCCAATTCTATGTTTGTGTGTATATATAAGGAAGGGTATGCATATATCTATATATTATGTGTGAGGAATCTCTATCATTATCCATCAAAATGTAAAAGGCAAATTCAGGACCCCTTTATTGACTGTCCATGTATGTACAAAGAATGGGCTGCACTGAATAATCTGATATTTTCCTCATAAGGGTAAAATTTTGATCTTTAATGTAGATTTTGAAACTTAGCTTACTTATTAGCCAATTCTCTGGCTTCATCTTGTACACTTCAAGCAAGAAAAGTCACCAAGGAATTTTGTAAAAGTTGTGGTAGTTCAGAAAGGTAAACGTCAGGCCAGGTTCATCTCTTGTTCTCAAATCTTCCCAGCATTAAAATTGATGAAGAAAAGATTTATCAGGATGAGAAGTATTCAGCCATAACATACAGGAATCCAGAGCCCCATGCTTGTCCTCATTTGTCTTTGTCTTTAGTCATTTGTCATTTATGGTCATTCCAGCTTTGTGCAGCCATGGTTTGAGTCCTGTTTAAGCATTCTTAAATGTATTTTAACATTTAAAGAGCTCTGACTGCACATTTGTAGAGCCCCCTCTGAAGTCTCTGAACCTTAATGAGGCTCTGCAGTCTCAAATTCACACTTAAGTGCATGCAGGCCAGAGCATGCTATTGTGTACTGTCTTCATTCCTTCTTTCAGTGAAAGTATTTCTTTCCTAAGCAGGAAAGCAAAATTTTGTCCTATTTGTTTGTTTGTTTGTTTCCCAGAGAACAAAGTACTTGTAAATAACTTGAATTGTCAACTGCAACCTTGTGATTTTTCATAGTACTTTATATGAGGGTTAATCTACTGATAAGAATCCATGCAGCTGATCATCTGATTAATTGAACTAAACTGTAATTAGGTGCTAATGAAGATAATTTGTAAGCATATGGAATGCATGTAGTTCTTAAGTTTGATTTCTAAACCTTGACAGTTTTTTGTTCTACTGATTTTTAGTTTTCTCTTTGTTTCATTCAGGTAGGTTTCAATAATGCATTTCCTGTTTGGAAAGAAATAGAGAGAGTAGAAAGTGAAAATTGTTTTGTAAGGAGGTTGAAACAAGGCTGTGAACTTCTAAAAGTGTGTTTGAAATTTTTTTTCTCTCTGTTGGATGAGGAGGACAGAAAATTATCTGGACCAAAGGTTATGCCAGGAGTGCACCCTTCAGCTGCCAGCTGCTCCTGGTAGGAATTCCCACAGGGACCAGCTCTCCTTAACGTGGAGCTGTTGGATCAGAGCCCCCTTTCAGCAGCTTGGTGGGTAACATCCCCTCAGAGGGAGGGCAGGAGAAGGCAAGGTGCTCTTGATGCCTTGTGAAGGCTGCCCTAGAACAGAGGCTAGATGGAGTTAAAGAATAAAATAGGGATTTATTAAAAGGCCTCAATGGATCCACCTTGGGCAGCACAAGAGCCCAGTCAGGGTTACGCCCAAGATGAGCCAGAATGGTCACAAAATGGACAACTGGTCACAGGGTCTCTCACTTTTATAAGTTCTGCTCTATTAGTATGTTGGTTAATTGTCTAATTAATCATTGTATAATTATTATATAGTCAATTGTCTAATTATAGCTTTAGGTGATGAAGCCCCATCCTGCTTGTTTTTCTCTCTTCAGCCCACGCTGTTTGTGCTCTTGGGCCTGAGATTTGGATCATTTGTCCTTGGTCCCCAACTAGAGAAGGAATTGTTTTGTCTCCCTACTCTGTGAAGAGAGCTCACCATCCCTTAATATGACACCCAGAACTACAAACTAAAGCAGCACAGAATCTGAAAAATACAAAATCTAAAACCTGAGGCATCACTTTCAAGGCTGTGCTGGTTGGGTTTGGTCAGCCTGAAGAGGAGAAGCCAAAAAGAGCATTCAAACCAGCATAATGTAGGTATTTTGCTCTTTTGTAATATCTGGCTCAAAATAAGAAGCAGAGATTTATGAACAGAAAACTATAACTATAACTCACCTGTGGGCAGCTTGATGTCTGTTAGAAGCAAAAATAATAACCCATGCTTAAAAAATAATAAAACCAAATCAAGTCTGAAGAGAGAAAAAACTCAAATCCCATTAAAAATCAATGGGCTCTGATTTCACTCAAGCAAACAAGGTTTCTTGTTCTTGGAATTAAAGGTAATTGACATTTGTTTTCTTGTTTGGTTTCAATTTAAAATAACGGTGCAGAGTTAATTCTCTGCTGTCTAATATCTGAGTCTTACACACACACAAAACCACAAAAAACTCATTGGCACCAGGATTGCCAGTTCATGGTTTTGATCAGAGAATTGCATTGTGGTTTCATTAACTCCAACAGAAACTTTTGGTTCTTGTGCTTATGCCAATTATAATTTGTTTTGATAATGGCAGGAGTTGCTGTACCTATCTTAGAGCCATTTCTTGCTGGAAAAACAAGATATTGAGTAGTTCTGTTCAGCACAATTACTGTTCCATAAAGTTAGAGTTAAGCATAGTTCTGTGCTTTCAATAATTTGAATTGCTTGAAAATATGCATAATTGCAGAGGACTCAGCTTTTCTTTAGTATGGGTTAGCATCCTGTTCTGTCAATAAGGCAATAATAATAATAATAACTTGAAAAAGTAGCAAAGCCATTTTGATACCATGATAAATATTTCAGATAAATTTCTGGCTTATGCATTGACCTTCATGGCAGTGTTGGATGATTATATCCAACTTGTCAAACAAAACAACAGCTTATGATCTCAAAAAATTAAATTACCTCAGCATAATTTTATAAAATGGGGGGGAAGTAAAGACAATAAATGCAAGTAGCTGTTCAGGTCGTCTCTTTATTAATAGCATGTCATTAAGGAAACTAAAAAAGCATGAACTGTGCCATATTTAGAGATTAAGTGGGAGCAGAACCTCATTAGCTGTAACAGGAAATCTCAGTCAGATGGTGGCAGGGCTGGGAGCACTTCACTGAGTACATCTGGAGAGTCCATCCTGATTAAAGGGTCACACAGAGAAAAGGCACCTCGAGCACCTCAATATATTGGGCTGGCTCGGTCTTGTGGAGGGATTAAGGAGCTCCAGATCTCCTCCAAAATGGCCTCAAGCTGTTACAGTGGTGAGAAGAAATAAAATATAGGCAAGGGTAGGCACAAGAGCATAGAAAAGCCTTGATTTTCAAATGTTTGATATTTTAGCCTAATTTGTTTTGAGATATAAGTGCTGGCATCACTGCAACTGGACTAAATCCTTAGACCTAGACTTTGGATAAAATAACAGTAATTTCTTGGCTTTGCATATCAGGTGTGGTCCTTTTGCTCATATCAAGATTTTGAGAGTGAGGAATACAATTTTAAGCAGCACACCACAAACTGGTGGGAATTTGTGCAACTTCTGCTGTAATTTGGATGAAATAAATTACTGGTGACTCCAAGATGTGCCTCCCATAGTTAGTAAAATACCCAAGGATTACCCAAGTCCTTCCCTTAGCAGGAGCAGATGATTAAGTTTTTGAACAAGAAACACCTATGACTAGAAGAGATTAAATCTGTTTCTAGAACTATAAAATTTGTTAATTGACCACATGGAGTTCAAGCTCCCTGTGAGTGCTGGCAGGTTACCAGGCAGTTTTTCTTCAGAAGGGAATCCAGTACAAACCACCATTACCTGTCTACAGTCTAGAAATACTGCAGTCTATCTTACAGCTGAAATTTTTATACATTTAAATATCTGATGAGTTTTATAATCAGTAAAGATGTCCCAATACTCTAAAATGTAAACTCTTTTAAATAACTAAATTCACTGCATCTATATACTGACCATAAAGACAAATAAAATGTAAATATTTCTCAGCTGAAATGCAGAACTACTTAATCTCTCTCCTGGTGCCATATTTTCCTTCAGCTTTGTCTGACTGCACATTGTCCTACCTATAAATAAAGTCATTAGGTTGTCCACAGAGCCTTGCAGACATGTCTATAATCAGCAGTGTTATAATCCGAGCACTTTCTGCATTGGGAGTTTGATCTATACAAACACGAATACAATAGTAGAGGGATTTTAAAAGTCAAATAAATGTCACTGGAGTGCAGTAGTAAATGTGTCCAAGGAATGTGCTACCTTAATTGAAAATTCAAATTACTGAGCATTGCTCCTTTTCAATAAAACATTCAGTGCTGTTGAATGAAAAATCAATAGCTGCTTTATAGTGCATTTTTCTTAAGCAGTAGGCAAGAACTCAATTCCCCTTCAAAGGATTTTTATTCTTCTATCTTTAGTATTTACTTCTTTCCCTCTTTTTCTCTCTCTCCACAGCAGAACGGTCTTCAGATTCTTTTGTAAGCCAAAACATACTTCACTGGCAAAATAAAACCAGAGCATGTGGTATTCAAATTTGTTAGCTATTGTTGTAGTTAAAGTCATTATAAAGTCAGGTGGTTGGGTACTTCTCTTTTTCCTGAGTGAACACTTAATTTAGACTGTGTCTACTGAGGTTTCAGGAAATACTCTGGTTCACATTGGGATAGGATAGGGTTTAATTTTAAGGCAGGAGCTTTGACATCCTTGTAGGATAATTTGAGATTTGTCCTTGATATTCAGAGGGAAGAAAAAAAAGAACAAATGTGCAAAAGCTCAACTGGAAATGGTAAAAATGTGCTGGAGATTTGTAAGGAATATTGAAAGAAAATTGTAAATGCCTGCTAAAGCAGAGACCTTTGTGGAATGTGAAATTCTTGGGGAAGATTCTCCATGATGCTCGATAGAGGCTGAGTCCTCCCATTGCTTTTGGTGTGTGACCTGAGCCTTGACAGCTCCCACGGGGCAGGCTCTGCATGAAGGGCCCAGCTCCTGGTGTGCCCTTCTGTTGTCACTGGACTCCTTGGGAGGGAGCTCAGGGAGTTTTTGTGCTCTGCTCTTGGTACCTGCCTCTTTTCCCCTCCTTTTCCTGCACACCTGGGGCCAGTGAGGCTTTCCAGCAATTCAACCTGCAGCTTTGTGCCTCTGGGAGAGGACACACCACATTTCTGGGATTCCTGCCCCAGCTGTGTCCCAGCAAACACTCTCATCTTCAGTGTGGAAGCTGCTGCAACAATCTGCACCACAGTGATGAGAAACATTTCAGATTTGCCATAGAACCTATGGCAAGAAAAGCCCTCGTGTTACAAACTGCTGTGCACAGAGGCTGTTGGGAGTTTGGAGTCAAAATTATATTAATCTTTGAGGATAAGTATGGAGGAGGTCATTAAATTCCAGCATGTAAATCACAAATATTGATTATTGCTGGTACTTAAATACATAGTGTCACTACATATGCCATAGCCTGAAGTTGTGAATATATTGCACATTCCCACAGCTTTTTGAATTAATTCTAAGCATCCGTTGTTCTCTAAGAGAGGAGAGAGCAATGGCAGTAAGTGTTACTTAGAGCATAAGCTCCCAGGGAAATGTGCCTTGCTAAAAGACCAGGAATGAGCTTTAATTTAAATTTGATCAAAATAATTCCTTGGAACATAGATGAAAACTGTGTTTGCCAGTATAGACTCGTTCATTCAAATGGAACTTGTCCTTTCATAGCCTTGCACTGATGTGACTTAGTAACAAGGATCATTAGTCTCTGAGCTAAGAATGAGACCAGGAAAAGAGCCAGTTCAAAGTATGCATTACAGCAGGAAAACCACTGCTGCTGCATGTGCTGGAAGTATCATTGCCTTTCCCCAAGATAAAGATTGCTTCTTCAGCTCAGCCTCGTTGTTGTCCCCAGTGCCATAAGCAGCTGCTTTTTTTTTTTTTTTCCCTTTCCTTTTTGTTTTGTTTTATATTCTGCAGCTTTTCAAATTAACAGGTGCTTGTGGAGAAGCATGAGCAGGGTTAGAGACCTAAAAATTCCAAAAATGCTTGAAAGACTGGGTGTGTAGGCTGATGCTGAAATTCTCCCATGTGTAGCAAATCATAAAGGACTTATGGCTGGCCACCCAGAGGCAGAATCTAATCTGTGTTTGTGGTAACAGATGTAAATTCTGGAAGCTTTTTCAGTATCTTATACAGTTTGTTTTCAACCAGCTCAAAATGAGAGCTTGATTTTTGACTCATCAGTGAAGTCAAAGAGTGATGAAAGAACCAAGTCTGTTATTTTGTTCACTGCACAGTGTCCTTAAGTGACTTCTGACTTTTTCAGTTAACATATGATGCTTTTCTCTCTGTGCTGAGCATATCCACGAGTGGCAAATAGACTTCAGAGCAAGTTTGCTCTGCCTCTCCCTCCTCACATCCCTGGCTTCCACACCAGAGACTGATTCCAGCACAGGGTGTATTGCCCAGGATATCCTGGGGGGTTGGCTCTTGGGACACCTCTGTGTTGTGATCCTGCTCTGGCTCACCTCTCAGAGTCAGAAGTTCCTGTCCTTGGCCTTCCTGCAGCCCAGCTAGGTGTGCTCCCCATCTGAGCATCGTGCTTTATGCTGGTGTTTGGAGCAAAGCCAGGCACAGAATGCACCATCCTGCAGTTCTGGTCCAGCCCTGCCCACTCTGGGGACATCTGGCTCCATCTGAGTCCCTCTGCTTGGTGGTGGGAATAGGAATTTGGGATGGGGAGGCTGAGGGAGGGAGGGAAATGATGAAGGGTCATTCTTTCTGTGACATGGAGATGTGGCTGCAGCATCATTTGAGAGCTGCTGTCCCAGCCCCCCATGGTGCAGACAGACACAGAGATGTTCCCTGTAATGTAGAGTTTGTTTAATTTCTTTTAGGAAAATTTCCAAGCTCTTAATTCTCTCCTGAATCAAGGTGAAAAATAGTTATTTGTAAAAGCAGTATGTGAATGGAAGAGTTTCTAGCTGACACAAGTTCCTAATATTTAATGATTTGGATGTTGAAATTTCTTTTTTTCAGTTTTATTTTTTCCCTAGGAAAATCTATTTTATTTCACATTAAAAAATAATAAATAAATAGAACATAAAAGGCAATATACCACCAATTGCAATGGGCCAGAAGAGATAAGCAATGGGGAAAAAAAATTACAAAAGGAAGAAATATGCGATAAATTATTGCTAACAGTGAGGTGAGGGAACAGTGAAAGATGGGTAAAATCCCAGTTTGATTCTGAGCTGGTCTTGTTAACAAAACAATTCATAGAAGATGATGTATGGAAGGCTATGGGAATATAGGTCATCCTTGAACTTGGCTTAACCTTGAGGAATTTAACTTAAGTCAGTGACAATGTAAGTTTAATCAAAATACCTTTAGTGTTTTTCAAACGTAAGTCAGAGATATATTGCGGAAAAATAGCAAGAGATGCAGAAATAGTAGTAATGGCAACTCTTCTTACTGAAAGATGTGCAAGTTCTGAGAAGTAAGTAGTAAAAGAATGTAAAAAAAAGCTTAAATTTAACATTTTATTGATTTTACTTTGACGACAAAAGAAAAAGAAATGCTTTAAGTTCCCCTACATTTATTCTAACCTCCTAAAACTTAGATTTATTTATTTTCACTCTGCTGAGCTGTAGGCTTTCGTTCTTTGTGATGCCTGTATCAAACAGGATAATTGAGAAGTGTTAAAAAAAAATCAAATTGCTGAGAACATGTTTCCCCAGAGTGACATAAATCCTGGCATTTGAATGTTGTATTCTGTTACCTTACCCTGAGCAGGAAAATGAATGGCTACGGCTAATACAGAATCTTATTGGTGAGCAATGCTGAACAGCTTCCTCAAAATTAATTTCAGACAAGACAAACGATGTGGAGGAGCCAAGCCAATCCCCCCATGACCTCCCCTGGAGGCTTTTCCAAACTGCCACTGCTCCTGCTTGTAAAGCAAGTGCTGGGAGCTGTCAGGGACAGAGCCAGGCAGCCGGGGCAGGCAGCCAGATCCCGGGGCTGGAGGCGCTCCAGATCCCGCTGCCTCTGTCAGATGTCTGCTGATCATCTCCCATGTGTGGGGATGAGCCTTTGGGAAAGAATTCCTGCCACAGCAGAGGTCCTCGAGGAGGATGGTTGGGATTATGGCCTTGCATCAGGTGTCTCTCAAATCCCTGGGGAGTGTGAAGTGCTGCCAGAGATGGCAGAGGGACAAAGTAGGAGCCCCGTGGTGAGAATTGCCCTGCGTGGGTTCTGTGGGAGGTGTAAACTCAGATATGGCTGCACTGGTTGTTGATATTGTGGTGCCTTCTAAGTCTTATGGAACAGATTCATATCTCTTTATATTCTGTAAGAAATGTGGATAGAACAGGAATCTGAGTGGGTTTGTGTCAATGTGATAACCATTCCAGAGGTTCCTTTTCCCCATTCCTATGAATCCCACAACGTGAGCACCACAGAACGAGGAACAACAGCCCATAAATATTTCACATTGCAGGGGAAGGAATTAATCTATAATACCAAAATGTTTCTTCTTTTTGTTAATTTTTTCTTTCTGTTAAACATTTTTTTTTTTTCCCTATTCAAGCATATGGGGCATTATAGCTGATTTTAGAGCCTATACATGGCTTTGTTCTGCCTGATTTCAACATAGCCAGAACAAAATGTGCTAAACTGCATTAAGTATTAACATCAGAGGGTGGCCCAGCAGACCACATGCAGCTTTTAATTAGACACATGCAATTGTGTGTGAGCTGGTTGGCTTGCACAGAGTTAAATGAGAGCAGTTTGACCTTCTGGCTGCAGAGTGCTAAATGCTGTGGCACTGCAGCCATGGTCACACAAACCACTCTGCTCACCTTCCCATCCAACCCAGCCCAGCGTGGCTCTTGCCAGCTGGGCCAGATGAACATTTGGAAAGGTGTGTTCAATAGTAGCCAGACCCCATTCTCTTAATTATTCAGCTTTCACCAGTGTGCTGCACTAAATCATCCTTGCCCAGGGGTGGTATAATTACTGCTGAATAGTCTAGTGCTGAATAACTTAATATACTGAACAATAATTATTCCCAGAATGCGGCTGTTCCACTTTGCCTGTTTACTCATGTTCTTCAGAAAAATTATCCTCTGACTTCAATGCTCTTCAGGGCACTTCTGGTCCTTGCTTTGAATATTTTGGTCACAAGCTCAGCCCTTTGAGAGTAAGCTAAAAGACTTCCTTAGAAGACTGAAATGGTAATGGAATAAATATCTTCAGTAGCTCCATAGAACATATTTTTAATTCTGTCATGGTCATGCTATTCATTTTAATCTCTACTGCCAACCCATTCCTTTTGAATTGCTCAAAATTCTTTTTTCCTAATTAAAAAAAAAATAAATAAATAAAAGAAAGCTAAACTTACAAACCCCAGTAACCAAAGGTCGCTTTTATCTTTAATATTTTAATAACCTAATATAATTTGCATTTGCAACTGCAGGATTTCCATCAGATCCAGGGCAAGATATTGCTCCATTTCTTTCAGGCACATGGTCCTTTGCCCACTTTGTGCTTGGTGTGAGTGGGAGCAGCTCATTGCTGTTATCCCTCTCTCACCACTTAACTGCTTTTGTGACATTTCTGTTGAATACTGTGGTGATACTGGTGGCACAAGACTTTTCATTGATGTGTCAAAGGCTTTTCAAAAAGTTTATCCTGCAAATGCTGCTCTGACAGTAGAATTTTTTCCAGATGAGAGGCATTAGCTTTACAGAGGAGCATTAACATTAACCTCTGAAGTGTTAGCAACTGAAAATGTTTCAAAATACTAAGCTATCATTTAGTATAATTTTAATTATTTAAATTCTGCATCTCAGTGAAGTGATTTTGAAAGTTTTGCCTACTTTCCATTGGAAGTGTTCAGTTTAGAGTTATAAATGTGTAGTGTTGGTCTATCAGTTTGTGTCTGACAGTCTGGCCCCAGTGTTGTATGCTAATTATCTCGAGAAATAACCTTTGAGTTGCACTGTGATTTGACAATTAATTTTCACTTATTTATTTTTTAATATTGTCTGGCTTTAAGATATGAAAAATCCCCATATGAAAGGAAACATTGGGAATTAAGAATTGAGCCTATGCAGACTCTCACTAAGCTGTCTGAAGATGGCCCATGTGACCTCAGCAGTGTTTATTTGCCCAAGGTGCAAAACTCCTTGTATGTGACCCCAAAGTGCATTTCTGCATTTCTGTGCATGTTTAAATGTTGCAGCAAACAGTTAAACTCCTGAGAATAAGGGGGGAATGGATTCTATTACTTCAGCAGACACTCATTCTAAACCATATTTGCTTATAACCTTATCTGAATAAAGGCTGCCCTGGTTCTGAAATCTATAATGTTATTTCATTACCCTCACATTCAAACACGCATACAAATCTGACAAGCAGGAAATTCATTGGCTGAAAGCAACTTCCACTTCAGCAGCTGTATCTATTTTGGTTTATTGTCTTGGAGGCTGTGTCAACGAGCATCCCTATTCAAGTGTTCAGTATTCAAGTGCTGAAGTTTTTGATTGGAAGCAGACTAATATTAATCTTCAGTTATCAAAAAGTCTAATTCATCATCTATTTCCCTAAGTCCCCTGTAAAAAGAGCTGCCTTTTTTTTTTTTCTTTTGTGAGCCTGACAAAAATTCATTTTTATTTGCTGAAGTAAGATTTTCTTTAAACAAAATCACCACCCCCAGAAGAGGATATGAAACTAAAGAACTTGAGTGTCTGATGTTATGGCATGTGAAATCAAAAGCATTCTCTGTACCTTGGAGACCAGACCTACCAGACCAAAGTCAGGTAAACTAATTAGTGTTGAGCAAAGAAGATTTTATATATTATGGCTCTCTGGGCTAATTTCACCCCTTTCGAGCTACTCATTATATAGAACTCCTTAAATCAGTAGGACACAAGGCACTGCACTGAGAGCAAGGTCAGTGAAACCAGACTCTTTTGGGATATAATGAATGGAGACAGAATTCTCCAAGGGATCTTCCTAATGTATGTCAGGAGCACAACAGATCACTGAATAGTGATTATGTATCTGTAGCTCTATTTTTTTTTTCTTCCAACCCCCAATGCTGTTTCCATATTTTCTTCTCAAACATTTCTAAACTGAATACGAGGGTTTAACAGGAAATTCTCATTATCAAACTCTCTCTTCAAGGGAAAAAGATAAAGGTGGACACAGGGAAAAAAAATAGGAATATGTTCCTGTTGGGTTAAAAGTTGAAGCTGATGAGCAGCCATCTAGTATGGCATGGATTCCTTATTTTATGGAGGTATGTTTTTTATGGATCTCCTTAATTGCAGAATTCCTTCATGTGGGCTGTGTGAACATGCAGGGAGAGTCCAGTGAACTCCAGTAAACTCTTCACAGGCAGTACAGCTGAGTTGCTGACTCATCCTAATCTATATTTTATCTTTGTTTATCTCTAGTAAAGTCTGTGTCTCAATGTGGAGTGAGATAACACATCCAAATCATCCCAGATGCATAAGCAGAGAGATCGTGAATTCCTTCAGGAAACCCAAAGAATAAGCAGGACTTATTTTGAATAAAAGAAGAATTGTTTGGTTTTGGCTAATAACAGATAAAGCCAAAGTAGATTTGTATCATTTATAAATAAATACTACATCTGGTGCTAACCACTAGATAGTCCATCTCAATAGTTACAAGAGTTTTGCTTTTGGGTTTAGGTAGTATTTGTCAAAAATATTTCAGTTAAGAAAATGGAAAAAAGTAAAAGAAAAACCTAACCAACTAACCAAAGAAAAGGATAAGTAGCTTAAAAGAGAAATTTAACACTTAAGAAATACTACATATTTTCTATGGAAATCATATAAAGATTCTCCCTGACTGTGTGTTTTGGATGCATAGATGTTTATTGAGTCTTGAAGTTAACGTCATAAAACCAGGCAAGAAAATAAAAATGAATAGTGAATCTTAATACAAATTATCCATTAGATTCCAGAGATGTGCTTGACCCATCAATGTCTACTAACTTTGTAGAATCATTTTTGTTCCTTCAGATTTATTTCCTATATGAGAAGCATGACTTGTCCATATTGAGCATAAGAAACAAATCTTTTTTGTTATACAAGGCACAAATTGGTAATCTGGAAGAAGCAAATATCTATATACCTTTCTGATTTATGTCTGAAGACAAATATGAAGAAAATATTTCATTTAGCATAACCTTGTCAGTGTTTTCCAGGCTGCCTTCAGTCACAGAGGCACGTGCACCAACATGGTCTAGTCTATCTCTAATGATTTTTGATGGGGTTATCCTTAAGAAGCTATTTTTCTATGAACTGCTAAAAGATTTTATGCCCTGTAGTACCTCTACTTTCACCATTCATAACTAAATTGGAACACTCAATTTTGAAGTAATAGTTAGTGTGATTTATTATTTACCAAGGCAGCAATGAAGAAATGTATTTGAAAAGAAGCCAGTAGCAAATTACAATCGATTTGCACAATATCACAAATAAAATGTTTTAGGGAGGCAGAGTTGCTGTTTGAAATGATATGTGATCCATAATAATACTTCCAAGATGTCGGCTTCTTTATTACTGTCAACAATTCATTAATCATCTTCCTACAAAGAAATCAACTCACCCTTCCCCCTGGTTCAGACATCTAAGAAAGTGCAGATTGTGGCTCTGGGATTTGGACCCATGTTGTACAAAATGCTGTTGTTTCAGTAAAATAAACATGCAGAACTTCTAGGTGGCCATTTATATGCCTTTGGGGAGAAGGCAGGGAAAATTACTTATCCTGTGATGGAATCACAATATGATTATGGTCATATATATGGTGATATATGGTTGTTTTCCAATAAGGTAAAAGAGTTATATATATATATATGTATATATATTTTTTTTTAAATAACCAAAAAAGAGGAAAGAGTCAAATCACAGAATCAGAGATTTGGGTTTGGAGGGACCTTAAGATCACTCAGTTGCAACACCATTCCCATGTTTTACAGAACATTTTCCTGCTTGTTTCTTTCTTGAGCAAGAAAAGGAATCAGAAGCCCAAAAGGCCTGCATTAAAAAAAAAAAAAGTTCTAGCCCAGTGATAGTAATGTGCCTAAATGAGGTAGAGTACAGAGCAAGGTTTGTTGAATTCTCTGCTGCTTGCTATGTGTATTTCTCAGATTGTGTTGGACATTTCACTGCATCCTTGAGATAACATGGAAGAGTTGCAGAGGAATGAATTTTCTGCTTCTGGTAGAGCCTAAATGAAAGATTAGATCAACAGAGATGTTTAGGCATGCAAAGATACAGATAAATGCTGACAGGATCATCAGAAATCCCATGTTTAGGCCAATGAGTTTATTCAGAATTAAGTGCATTATCCATGTAATTCACTTTTGAAAATATCATCACCAAGCTGGATAGTTAAATGCCACTGTAAATCTGGACCAAGTTATTCTTGTTGGTAACCAAGACTGGGGGAAAAAAACAACTGCAAAACAGAAAGAATGCAATGATACAAATAGAGCTACGGCTTTATTTTATCCTTGAACAAAACAGAGGCTACTTTCTAAACACAGCTCATTACTGTAGAAGAGATCATTCTGCCAAAAACACAGAGTAGTGCACTAAGTTATCTAAAAAGCCTCAGGAACTTCTTGGCCAGACAGCACAATCTGTTCAGGCAGCCCTTTGATATGTTATCAGCAGACACAGAGCAATCTAGCTGTGCCTGTTCCCTCTATCACTCTCCCAGACTGTTGCTGCTCCCTGGGTTCTATTTCTGTGCATATCCATACATTTAGGAGCCCTTAATGGACTTCCCTTACAGGAATTCATGCAATCCATCCTCAACCAGTGCACAGGCAGGGTGAAAAGGTGGGGTTAGAACCCTTCATTCAATCCAACTGAGCTGGAAACTGCAAAATGTGACATGAGGAGCAATTAATTTAACCATCAGCAGAAGGGTTAACTACTGTTCCTGCTATGTTGAGCTCCTTGCAGAATAAAAAGAACAACTGGCCACTGCATCAGGACTGCTGAAGAACAAAAGGATAGAACCTCCTCATTCAAGTAAAACAAGTTGCTTTCCAACTGATGGAGTGAATGAAAGCTCTGTCAAAATCTGTAAGAACGTTTTCTGAGGCAGCTGTGGCTGAGCAGCCTTTTTTTGCAGCTCTAAACAAGCACAATACTTATACATTAATATAATTGCTGCTATTCATTGCCTTCATTCAAGGTGCTTCAGGGGAGGCAATGTGGGGATAAACAGTATGAAAGAGCAGAGCATCACCAGAGCAATGTCTTCCAAAATTTTCTTAATCATTGAATTTTGATTTGCACAAGAAATCTTTCATAGGAGAAAGGGCTGCACTGATTTTTTATTTTTGTTTGAATGCAAGTAATTTGCTTTTGGAGGTCTTTTTCATGGGTTTTTCCAGTCTTTAATTTTGGAATTAAACTCTGCCACTTGGATAAGGCAGACAGGCAGCTAATTAGCCAAGAAATGGGCATTGAGAGCTCTTGGAAAAAAAAAAAAAAATCACGCTTTTGTAAGTAAAATGATTGCTGAGGATATGGTATTGATTTGATAGTTTTGCAGCTGAAAATGTTTGCTAATTGGAGAACCAATTCTGTATTTTTATTCTCAGCACAGAATCAAGAAGCTTCTGAATTAAGCATCAAGAGCAAATACTTGCTGAAGGAAAAATGAATCCAATAAAAGGCCAGGATGTGATACTGGGTGACACGAGAACCTGGCAGCTGTGCTCTGGGCATTCTAAAACTGCCCTGGAAACAGACAGGTAGAAATAATCATAAACATGAATCCAAAATTGATATCAATGGATGCTAGTAGGCAATTATTGCTGGCCAAGCTAATAACATTTTTCAGCTCTGGTTTTCATCAAAATGCTCCCTGGGTTTATAAGTCCATCTGTCAGAGTGATTAACAAGAAGATATAAAACCTTCTGATGTGCTGCCCTCGCTTTCACAGAATTTTCTCTTTTTCTGACAAATCATTCTGATAGAAAGAAACTGGTAAAAGGATAAGGGGTAAAAGGGAGAACTAAAAATGTTAGATGTTTCTTCAGAACCTTAAACATTCCAACAAAATATCTGAACAATGTAAGAATTAGTTTACATTATTTTAAAATTGATACCTTTTTTTCATTTTCCTCTATATGTATTTCATCAGGTAGTGTTAATCAGGTGTTAATGCAATATTCAGGAAAGAGAAATCACACCCCTGCTCTGTTTCACATGTCATTCAAATAGCAAAAAGTGTTTGGTGATCTACTGGAGCTGAGTATTTGCAGTCTGCTGGTAAGGGCTGACAAATGACACCTAACCCTTCCTCACATCTCTTTGGATTTTCTCAGGTTTGTTTGGTTTTGGGTTTGTTGGAAGCTTTTAATAAATTTTCCTCTCTATTCCACATAAGGTATTGATATTTCTGAAAAAGTGCCAGCCACTACCTTGAGAAATTTCAATAAATATATGTCCAGCAATTCAAGAAGAAAGAAGGGCTGAAGTAAATCCACCACCACCACCACTACCCTGCTGCCAGCCTGTTCCCTGCTTCACACCCCTCCTCCCCACAAAAATAAGTTATCTATAGAGCTCTGGGATGCTTGCTAGGAGGATAACATAAAATATAGAGGTATGAATAAATAAGATAGTGCTTGTTTCTTCCAATGTATGTGCCTTGTGCTGGTTTATGTTGCTTTCATGTACCTCCCTTCACCCCTACTGTCTCATTCCTTTTATTAATTGTTCTGCTTTTTCTCCCCTTTTTTTCTGGCCTTTCTTCTGCAAAAGCATAACTTCTGTTCTACTCATTCATTTTTCTTTTCTTCATTGTCTCTTCACTATGTAAGTCTCCTTTCCTTTACCCCAGTGAGATTTTTTCCCATTCTCTCATTTCACTCCTTGTGATTTGTCTATTTGTGACCCCTCCTTCTGGGTCTAATTCTTCCAATTTTTTTTGTCATGTGAGCTCTGTCTCAGTGACCCCCTTTCTCTGCATTCTGCCTCTGCTCTTTCTCTTTATGGCTTTCTACATAACTGATTTAATTCTTTTCTCTCCTCCACAGTGCACAGATGGGACCTCCAGCTCTATGCTCTGATCTTCATGGAATCACAGAATATCCTGTGGTGGAAGGATCCATCAGGACCACGGGGTCCAGCTGCTGGCACAGGACACTCCATCATGTGAGAGCATTGTCCAAATGCTCCTGGAGCTCTGGCAGGTTTGGTGCTGTGCCCATTCCTGGGGAGCCTGGTCAGTGTGTAACCACCCCCTGGGAGAAGAACATTTTTCTAATATCCAACCTAAACCTCCCCTGACACAACTTCAAGCTGTTCCCTCGGGTCCTGTCCCTGGTCACAGAGAGCAGAGATTGGTGTCTGACCCTCCTCTCCTCCTCACAAGGGAGGTGTAATTGTGGTGAATCTTCTCTCAGTCTCCTCCAGCTGAGCAAGCCCAGCACCCTCAGCTGCTCCTCACACGCTTCCCCTCACAGCCCTTCACCATCCTCATTGCCCCCCTTTAACATCTTAATACCTTTTTTATAATTTGGTGCCCAAAACTGCCCCCAGCACTCGAGGTGAGGCCTCCCCAGTTCAGGACCATCCCGTGCACTGCTCCTGATGTCCCCTAGGACATGGATGTCCCTCCTGGCCTGCAGGGCACACAAGTGACTCATCCCACTTGCCCCCTTCCTCAGCTGTGTTACACAATGGCAGCTTATGCGCTTCTTCTGGACCCTTCCACCACCTCTCCAGGCTGCACCTAGGGCTGCTTTGGATTGTTCTAGTTGGGCATAAAGCAGACAGCATGGTCTAAAAGCAGATTTTCCTTCAGGGGAGGCAGGGGAGCTGCTGCACTGCTGCTCCAGGGTGCTCTCCTGTCCATCGGAGTGTGCGGGCTGTGCTCCCAGCGCCGGTGCCTGCTGTGCTCTGATTGTTCTGCACTTCCCAGAGCTGTGAGAAGCAGAGGGTAATTAGATCAGCAATGAAGCTTTTTTTACATATTGGAAGCATTTGTAAATCCCTCTGATGGTTTTGTATGGGGAAGGGTTGGTTTTATGTAGAAAGGAAGTTATTGAATTAGGATATGTCAGTCATAATAATTAGCAAGGCCTGTGCTTGCTGCAGCAGAATGATGGGGTTTGTTTTTTCCCTCTAGGCCTATCTAGCTTGATAACAGGTAATTGAAGTTTCACTTTCACATCTAAAACCCTCTTCTGACAGGTGGAGATCCATACTGGATCCAAGGCCTGGAGAAAAAGCTGGGTATCCCTAAAATCACTGTGCCTATGCTGGCCTGTCGGGTGTGATGGCTGCATCCACTGATGCTGTTCAGGTTTTGCCTTTTTTTTTCTTTTATATGTTCTCTGCATTCTTCACACACATATTTGTAGCTCTGTAGTGTATTGTATTACTTTTCTCAGTACTTTCCCATGGCCTTAAGCAGAAAGACAAAATAAATTCCAGAGCTCCAAGCCCCAGGAAGTAGAAGGCCTCAATCCTATCTTGGTTCTTCCTGGGAACCAAGGTCAAGAACAACTCTTCAAGATGAATTCTCATTGACAAAGTACAGCCAGTACTGAGCTGAGGGGAGGCTCCAGAGAAGGGGCTTGACCTGGGGGTTTTTCACTTGTCCTCCTAATTGGTGCTTTTTCTCAATTATGCTAATTTCCTAAAACCTGTAAAATGTACTCACCCCTGTGGGGGGAGGGCTTTTGTGGACATCTTTCCCATAACTTCTTCCTCTGAAGGCCTTCAAATAAAGATCCCCTTTCATATCATCTCCTTACTAAAATCATATCTAGTTTCATTTCCAGGTTAGGAAAATGCAACATCACAGGAGCCCATGAGCTCTTCGTTCCTGCTGCTCAGTTGTTAAATTCTGGCAGGTTTTCCACTCATCAGGACCTGGGTGGCAGCCACTCAACCATGCTTGAGCAGTTTGGGGATTAACCCAGGCCAGGAACCCTCCTCCAGCAGGCAGTCGTGGTAGGACTGCCCAGCTTTGGCTCAGCTGACTGGAAATGAGCTCTGCCTGTTGGTCCAAGGGCCCCAAAATGGGTCCTGGATTGCTTCATTGTGAAAACTCATGTGTTATTTTTAATCTGTTCAAAGGCAGTTCTGCAGCATCCTATGGAGTTGAATTCAGGAAATCACTCACAATGGTCATTTTGTGTCTGCAGTGCCAGACTTGCAGAGAAAGGGATTTAGATATGCCAATAGCCACAGAATNATCCCCTTTCATATCATCTCCTTACTAAAATCATATCTAGTTTCATTTCCAGGTTAGGAAAATGCAACACCACAGGAGCCCATGAGCTCTCCGTTCCTGCTGCTCAGTTGTTAAATTCTGGCAGGTTTTCCACTCATCAGGACCTGGGTGGCAGCCACTCAACCATGCTTGAGCAGTTTGGGGATTAACCCAGGCCAGGAACCCTCCTCCAGCAGGCAGTCGTGGTAGGACTGCCCAGCTTTGGCTCAGCTGCCTGGAAATGAGCTCTGCCTGTTGGTCCAAGGGCCCCAAAATGGGTCCTGGATTGCTTCATTGTGAAAACTCATGTGTTATTTTTAATCTGTTCAAAGGCAGTTCTGCAGCATCCTATGGAGTTGAATTCAGGAAATCACTCACAATGGTCATTTTGTGTCTGCAGTGCCAGACTTGCAGAGAAAGGGATTTAGATATGCCAATAGCCACAGAATTTTCCAAGAGTAAAATCAATTCCTCAATTCCTTCCATGAATCACTATGTAGATCTATTGCTTAACTTTATTTGTGAGCTTAAATTGGTAAAATGAGTGTAGAGACCTGTATTTTTTTTAAATACATCAAATAGTTTTTCTTTTCTTCCTAGGAAAGGTGAAAATATAAATGTTTCTACCGTTTTTCTTTGTGCTAGCTCACCTTGACCACTCATCTTACACCAGTGGAGCTCCATGAAATGCTGCTAATTTATATCAGCCCAGGTAAAAAAAGACATAGACAACTCAAAAGTCTGGGTTTCTTTTTTTTTTTTTCCATAGTATTCAATGTTTTTTATGTAAGAATTATTTTCTGTCCACTGTTTTTTCATGTGCCTTGAAATGGGAAAGGCCTGCTGTTTTGAGAGTGGTATCCTATGTTCTTGTACAGGCAGGTTATAAATTACAACTTTTTAGCTATTGAAATAAGCAACTCCTTTTTTTTTTTATTTTCCTCCCAGGCTAATGNTAGTATTCAATGTTTTTTATGTAAGAATTATTTTCTGTCCACTGTTTTTTCATGTGCCTTGAAATGGGAAAGGCCTGCTGTTTTGAGAGTGGTATCCTATGTTCTTGTACAGGCAGGTTATAAATTACAACTTTTTAGCTATTGAAATAAGCAACGGCTAATGGTAAGAAAACTTAGTCTAGGATAGGTTTTGGTTTCATTTTTCTCACCAATTTTGTTACCAAAATTGGTAACAATTTGGAGATGCTTTTACCAGTCCTATTACTAAAAACATTTCCAGTTAACCCTGAAGTCCAACAACGAATGTCCCTCCTCTATCACAAATTTGTGTATGGAGAGTGTGCTTGGCATTGACCCATTTAATTCACCTTTCCCTGCAGGAAGAAATTATTTCTTTTATTCAGAAATTAATATTGGATGTGCTTGCTAAACCTGAAGCTCTACATGTCTGAGGAGTTAAAAGTTCAAGATGACAATGCAGATCTCAGCATTGATTCCAGCCCTCCTTACTCTGTAAGTACTGTTTATTCTTGGAGACAGGTTCCCCTGTGATCTTGCTCTGCAAGTAATTACTGGGTTAGTGTTTAAGGCAGAAAGCATTTGTGGACTGCTAACACACAAGCTGACAGAAAAGTCTTGCAGATCTTAACTTGTTTTCAGTTCTGCAAGACTTTTTCAGAGCGTTGTGATCACAAATTGTTGTTGAGATGTCTTCATTCTGATCTCACCTGTCTATGTTTGCTACCAGCACCGAGTTTTTAATTCTCCCCGCCCACCCAGTCCCATTTTCTCAGCTTTAGGTGCCTCCCACAGTGCCTCCCACATTGCCTGGCAGTGATGATCAGTTCCTAAAAGAGCGACTTGCATTCCAACTGGGCAATTAGAGACAAAGGTGGTAACTTTGTTTAAAGTTTTATATCTTAAAAATCTTCAAAGTATCTTATGAGATCTAATGACATGGTTATCAACAAACACGAAGGAAACACAATGTGAATTATTTATTCCTTCATCTACTTACCAACTGAAAGGAAGTCAGCTTCTTATTTAGAGTCAAATCCCAGCTCTGCCAGAGACATGCTTTGTGCTGAAGGAGTCCAAGATGTGATGACAAAGCTGTTTTAGCAAAACTCCTCCAAGGCAAATGTTAAATAATATATTTAAATTTAAGTACATTTACATATAAGTAAATATAAGTGTGTCTATATAAATAGGTAATATAGATGTGTCTATATAAATAGTATTTGTGTAAGTGGTACATTTATATATATATGGTTTTTTATAACAAACACATAAAGAGTTTATCTAAAGATATTTATCATTTCATTTTTATGACTGAAAAATAAAAAAGTCTGTTTTTTTCTGTAACAGACTCCAGCAGTTGACACACTTGTTAATATTTTCCACTGAGATTTACAGAACACCAGAACTTCCTCCCTTGAATTGGGATGAATTGGTCAAAGGAATGTCAGAGTATGTCTACAGTTCCGTTTCAAAAACTGGTTAACTAAATTTTAAAAGTTTTCATCTTGGAACTTCTAGCTGGATAAAAGTCTTTGAAACCAAAAATTCTGAAATTTATGAGCTCCCCTGCTACAAAATTTTGCAAACCCAACGCAGTAGAGATTATGGAGATTCCAAATTCCAGTGGTTGCCAAATTTATGGCACTTTATTTTACATAGATTGTATTGACAGCTTCATCTGGGAAGGAAATGGAGCAAAACATTCATTTTCAATAAGTTAATTCTGTTATTGATTTTAGATTTCATACCTATACACTTGTAGTTGTTCCCTCAGTACTTTTGGAATCCATGATGATGAGCTGGTTGACTAAGGTGCTTTGGTTTATATTGCTTTTTAAATTATCAAGCAATTCTCAGAAGTGATTAAAAAGAGTAATTGCCTAACTTAGAAACTCATGTAGAGTCTCTAAGACCATGTCCAAGCTATCCATCATAAAGCAAGCTTAGAATTCACTGCATTCATATTTTAAACAACCTGTCACCATTTATAATCTCAGTTTGCACTCCCCAGTGTAAGAAACAAGATAACGTGCTAGGGTATGGTTAGATACTGTTCTGGATGCAATGGAAACAGAAGAAAAGGAAGAAAATACAGAAATAAGGTTACCACATCCCTTTTAATCTGTTTAACAGTAATTTCCATCAGAATGTCAGATCAGGTCACATTTACAAATGAGCTGTGGAATCAGTGCATGGAAAATGAGCTAAGAAAGAGGCTGATATTAACTCTGAATTTTTTTATTTTGTCAGTTTAACTAGAACTTCAATAAAGGATGGGTAGGTCTTTTTTAATTCATAGAGACCAAATATTTTCTTATAAAATTCTGTTGTATTGATTTTGATGTGCACACCACGCACATTTAAGATCTGTCTTCTCTTAGTGGCAATTAAAGGGTTGGTCAGCATTCACAAAAAACACTGACCAAGGAGTCCAAATGCCAGATGGGAGGGGCTCTTCTCCCTGACAGAGAAAACTCTTCCTCTGTTCAAAAACTGCTGCTACCTTCTGATCCTCAAGTTCAATTACTCACTTTCTTTTTCTTCTTCTTGAGTCCAGCTCAGCAGAATTTATTTTCTCTTGAACACAATGACCCCCAGTTCCAACTGTGCTGTCTAGGAAAGATTCAGCAGAACATTTTATACTTTCTTTTCTGAAGTAGCTCAGACTTCTTAATTATCCAAGTCATAATTTTCTGATCCAAAGTCACAGGAAAAGGACGAGCAAGGACTAGGTCTTGGAAATTATTCACATCAGCTCCATCCAAATACAATAAACTTTTAATACATATTTTATTTTAATTCTTTTTAGATATTTTACCTAAATTAAAATGAAAATTACTAAATTACTCCTTCAGAAAATAGGAGAAATGTAGTCATTAAAGCTGATTTTATTCGATTCCCTTTAAGCATCCAGGAATAGTACCCAAACACAAAGTGGAGGGACCCTGTTTATATCCAGCTCATCAGAAGGCAGTGGAGATTATCCTCATGGTCTGAAACCCAAAATTCACCTTCCAGATCCTCCTTAAAGAGTCAGGGAAAGACCAGAACCATGGAGGACAGAAGCATGGCAGAGAAGATCAATAATTTTTGAAACAGGATGAACCCTGTGGAGCCTGGTCCCCATCAGATCCCAGTTATCTCAAAAAGTTAATGGCTCTGACACACCTTTTTTTATTACCACAATGCTCTTCAGATTTTTTATTTCATTTATGTCCATCTCCTAGGCTCTTATTGATAGAGTTGTTGGAATTTTCAGGCTTGAGTATCCCTTGTCTATCAAAGGAATGGGAAGACGTATGTAGCCATGTAAAATCAGGGGGCATCATTTCTCTTTTGTGCTGAATAGCTGCCACTTAGCCAGCACCAGATGGACAAGAACCATAAATCATGTCCTGGCTCACTCAAAAAATATTTCCAGCCACACTTTGTTTGAAATTCCAGGTCCTTCCCTTAGTCCTAAAAATCCTCTTGATCTTTGTCCAGATTACTGAAGATTTAAGAGGGTCAGTTCAGCAAAAAATCATTTGTTCATAGGCAGCTTTTCCTTACCAGCTCCAAAACCTGCTGGATTATTTTTGCAATTGGCAATTTGGCAATTTCTCATGTCTAAAGACACCACAGATGCTGCTAACTCATTTAATCACAATTGAAGATTTATTTTCTTTCTGCTTTGAACTGTTAATGTGCCATTTCTGTCCTTTGCTCGTTATGAGTATATCACCAGATGATAATAAGCAACAATATGAGTTTAGACTGTATATTCCTTTATTTCTTGCTTTAAAATGTGGAGAGGTAGCAGACAGCTAATTTTTCATTGGTTTTTTGGCAGGTTTTTTCCCATTGAAATCTTCATACTCTCCATGATCTTCTAAAGGAAGCATTTAAAATCTGGTTTTTAATAGTTAAATTCTTAATTGTTTTTAAAAGTAATGTACAGGATTTAAATCTAGTAACAAGTAATCTCCAAAGTATTTGCTTCCTGGTTTTAAGAATTATTCACTGAAACCAGGCAGAGCTGTCAAAGTCCCAGAGGCCCAAGGAAGCACTGATGACATTGCTACCAAAATTGTTTTGGAGATTTGGCTGTCACTGTTCACCTTTAGCTGTGAACCACCAGTTAATACAGAAAAAAATCCACCTGAAGCACCGTGGCTTCCCTTCTCACTGCATCTTTGTTTGATAATCAGGCCTTGATACTGTGAGCAGTTCAGAATGTCTATATTGATTAAACCTTAGGAGTCTTCACTTTAAATTCTAGCTGGTATTCTGCAGACTATAATGAACATTATGGAATGCATGGTGTCTTCTGGGAAACACCTCGAGATTATCAAGTTTAATTTCCCCTAGGAAGTTCTTTCAGCAGTGCAATCAAGCTAACTTTTACTCTCTGTAATGGAATAAGATTTAATCTGCAATTTTTAAACCACCAACATTTCCTAATTTTCTTCTTTAAAAAAAAAAGAGGTTTGCTGTGGTTTTAGGTTCCTGCTAGACTTTTTCCCATAGTGCAAGTAATGAATATTCCATCCCTTTTTAGTATGCTGGATGTGTGCAAGCAGCTTTAAGCCTATGGTTCACAAGAAATTTATGTCAATATTGCAATTAAATCCCATCTGCCATAATAGGTGACCTTTAATCCAGTGTATATTGAGTCCCTAATCTCTCAGATTGTTACTGAGTGATGGAGATGCAAGACTTCATGGAAGAAAGGCAGATCATAAGAAAATAATTATTTTTTTGTGTAAACTGTGATTTTCCAATTACTACTCTCAGCTGGGACAGAAAATGTCTAACTCATGATATGTTCTGATTCAAAAATAATCCTTTTGTAACTGTGCTTTTTTGATTAAAGACTAATTTTTCTTTCTTCCAGACAAAATCCTCAACCCCTGTGGTAATTTTAATGCAATTTTTTTTCTTTCCTACTATATCATTAGAGTATAAGCATATTGATAAATACAGGTTTAAACAATAAATAGAGGTATTCAGATAAATAATCATTAGATTTATATTACTACCTATAAATATTGCTTTGATGGCAAAGTGTATTGGCAAAAACATCCCTAAATTGGGGAAAATATTTATTTTTTTTTCAATTTATGAAGTAAACATACAATTTTTAAAATTAATACTTTTGAGATATGTAAAAATGGCTGTAGATGCCGAATACAGGGTTTAAGGTTTTGGTGACATGGCCTGTGAACAATAAAATAGGGCTAAAGCTTGAGTGGCCAGACATTTTTGACAAATACTGGTGGAAACATTTGCATCACAGAAGAGAAATTTTTAAAGATTGACTGTGCTCCCAGGTCTGTGCTTATGCCAACAGAACCGTGCAAGAAAATTGTCAACTGTCCCATGGATCTTGTTTGTAAAGCAATTTAAAATGTAATGACCAAAATGCAGTGTCAGAAAGAGGTGTTTAGGGGTTTTTTTTAACTTAAATTACTGTTTTCTCCAAGTTATACTTTTGTTTCTAATTTCTGAATTTCCTTATATTTCCCAACACTGAGAATAGTGGGAAAATATGTTCCCAAATTATCCTCCTTGAAGAAATACATAATTTTCAGATGTCAAAGTACAGCAATATTACTTAGGGCTATTACTGGATTTTTTAAGCTTCCAATATCTTCTGTTTGATGATGGAGAGGAGGCATGGCTTTGATGTAAACCATTTAATTTAAATGTGTCCCAAGAGGACAATTCAGCAGTGCTTTGGTCACTCCTCTTACAGCAGTGGTGTCAGGATTCCCTCAAGGGAAAACAACACAAATAAAACCAAATCAGAGTAAACCATGGACAGTTTCTTAAGTAGTTCATTCAAGTTTATTCTTTTCATTCTGCACTTCAGTGATATTTTTAAGATGTAAATAAGTGAGCCTCCTGCTCAGGGCATTCCTTGCCATGTCATAGATCACTGTTCCTTTGCTCAGGATGGACCAAGACCTGGCTACAAACAAAGCAAATTTAAATTGGCAACAAACATGGATTAAAAATCCATATTTTGGAATCTGCTTTTTGCAATCTTTACATTATAAAACTAGATTAATAAAGAGACAGTAATTTATACTTAAAACCTCAAAACATTTGGTTAGCTTGTGCTGTACTGTGGAACTTTGAATCCAAAAACTGCAGATTGAATTACCTGAAGTTTTTTTAACCCCTGAAACAGAACTTCATTTTAATGGATATGGTCACACTGAACATAAAAATTTCAATTATTTGTTTATATTATTTTCTTTTTAAATTCCAGTGGGGTGGAATTGAGCTCAGAAAATGCCAAACAACCCTGTGTTTCCTTTAAATCTACTCTAAGAAACTATAGTTAAAACATGAACATCCTTTGTAAATTGTGAAGGAAATCAGCTCACTTCATGCACTTGAATTTGTAAGAAAATCTTTTTAAGGTTGAAGTATTCAAGTTTTCAGTCTCCTTGGTATGGGCTGTGTCAAGAGAGAGCTCCAGAGGAACTTGAAAGAAATCCATGCAGTTGCCACCCATAAATGAAAAAAGTCTGATAAATAACATCTGAAGGATAAATTAGAGACTTTTCAGGAGAACCAAGGAAGACAGAGAGACAAAAGCAAAAGGGGGAAAGATTTCAATAAATGGTGTGTCAGTAGCTGTGGAAGGGGGCTGATAGGTGAGCAGGCAGGAGGAAGGAGGATTCCTGCTCCATTTCTACTTCAAAGAGACCATTGGAGAGTTAGATTGTTTCTGGAGGGGTGGGAGGGATGGGTCACTGGCTTGAGAGAGATCTGAAGGTGCATCATAAATGAAAAACTTTAATCAGTATAGGAATGAGACAAAGCCAAGAACTGAAAAAAAAAAACAAAAACAAAAACAAAAAAAAAAACCACAACTGGAAACACAGATAGCAAAGTTTCTTTTACAGATAAGTGAAGTTCTGTTTTCTTTTATGGCAAATGGCAGAGGGCTACAAAGGAAAAGAAAGTGCCCAGTTTCTCCATGTTACATACACAGGCACAAATGGCAGCATAAAAATCACACCAACACAGAAGACAATCAAAAGCAGTGGGAAGGTTGCTGGATTTAGAAGCACAAGACCAAAAATGGGAGTTATTTGTTGTTAATGCCCATTTAGAGAAGGGGGAGATATGAAAAAGAGGGAATCCTTGATTCTGTGGCTGCAGGGTGACATGGTCACCGGTTGTCATGGCAAGTGAGTGGCAGCTTGGTGCAATTTGTCAGCATGAGCTGAATGACACCAAGACTGCTCCAGAAGGAGCAGGAGGAAGGACACTTACCTGTAGGAGAGGGCAAATCAGCACACAGATCATCTCTGTTTTGTGAGTGGTTAAGATTTTTTCCCCCCTCAAACCAAACAAAAATGGTTCACCAGGAAATCTCCATTATGCAAAATGGGCACCTCTGTGTGAATACAGTCCAGAAGATGTCAGGTACAAATTTACCCTCTTTAAGTAATTTTTTGCTGAAAATATTTGTCTCCTTGCTCTCCAATCCTTGTAACTCCTCTAACTAAAAAAAAAAGTTCCTGATAGGGGATACAAGTTGCGTAAATACCAAGATAATTTTGCAGTATGAATTTAAAGTGTGTCCTGAACGAAAATAATTGATATTTTGTAGGTTGTTCATGTTGTTCGTGTATGTCTCTAATCACTGGAGGTATGTTTAAGCTTTTTAACTGATATTAGTTCTTTCAAATGAGTAAATTAATCTCCTGGGTGCACAGCAGCTCCACATACCTGGGGTCGCAGTGCAGAAAGTTATTTTTGTTGCCATCTACAGATTGTCTTGACATGCAGCATATACCCACAGGGTCAGAAGAATTGCCCTCTGATTACATGTACAATAATCTGGATCTCCCAAGGTATTCAAGTGGTTAATTAAATATCAAGTAATTGCTAAAACTACTAAGTGACATTTAATTAGTATGTTAATTGATATCAAATTTGTTCTCACTATCTTGTTTTATGTTAATAAAATCCCTAAACATTTCTTGGGAGTAGATTAGGAAACAATGTGCTCCAAATGTACTAATGCAAAACAGCCTTAAGCATCATTCTGCTTGTGGAATGTAACTTCTGACTTCAATTTTTATCCCACCTGTGATACTTTCTCTATTTTTAAACTTACTTTGTGCTCAAGGTGTATTAGATTCAGGAGCATAGACCTCTCTTGGTATGGATTTTGACTTTTATTGAAATCCTGTAATCTCATAGACATCTGTCAAAAGAGGGGTAAATGTTAAAATAGTCTAAGGCTGCCTCTGCTCCCTTGGGTAGTGGAAGGCAGGATGTGGGGAATGGGGAGAGCCTCCATCCAGGGCTGATGTCAGGGATGTTTTTCAGCACAGCCTCTCGTGTGGAGTGGGGAAATCTGTTCTTCACACACAACTGAGAACTGCCAGAATCACAGCTTCAGCTGGCTGTGATTCTGCAGCAGCAAAGTGCTGCCTCAGTGCTGGTGGTGCACACAAGGAAGGGTGATCCCCTCCTCCTCTCCCTGAGGAACAGCCATGCTCTGCCTCTCAGCTTGAGTCCTCCAAACAGCTTCACAGCTCTAATATAGAAAAGAGATGCCTTTAGGCTTGGGGCCAGAAAAAGACTGACAGAGCTCCAGAATGACAAGAGCTCCAAGCTTGTCCTTCCTTTCAACCACTGAAGTGTTCCTAGTGGCCTCATCAGGAACAGGTGAACTGTCCAAAGTTGAATCCACTAAGAGAAAAAGTTGTTTTCCTACCATCTAATTGGAGAACACACTGGAAAAAAAAAATCCTATGAATATTCATATGAATTTTTAAATTCATTCCTTTCAGCCGTGCTCTTGCCTTTTGTGTGTCAGCTTTTTGTGGAGTTTCTTCTGCATTTTATTGGTGCCAATGCACAGAGAGAGTTGGTTTTACATTCAGGATCACAAAAAAAAGCTAAGTCTAATTTATTCTTCATGAACATTCACACCCAATTACTTCAGAAGAGTCCAACTGGGGAATAGAAACAATGGGGTACGACCACGCACAGGGAAACTACAGAGCTCTGATGCCAACCCTGCTCAAATTCAAAATCTGGAATGTACATGGAAGCTCTGTAAAAGGAAGCTGGTAGAGGAGGCACTGTCAGAGAACTTTGAATTAGGAATAAAGAAAACTGTGATCTGTTTATTCATGGATATGTCACAGAAAAAAAAAAAAAAAAAGAGGAAAAATTGGTGAAATCAATTATTCATTACAAAGTATTCAGCTGTAGTTTTATGTCACTGAAATACTGCCATAGAACTAAGAATCAGCAGAATGATCATGATAGGCACTGATTTTAAACTACTTTTGGATCAATTGATTTGAACTTCTATGGTTTCTTTTGGATGACACCGATTTAAAATTCAGAAATAGTTTCACACAATATATTTTTTTAAGTTTCCCTTTCAATATATTGTGATAATCACCATTCACTAATAGAATGGCTTTCAGCAAGTGAAATATTTGAAACCTTCTATAATGCAAAATGAATTTTTTGCTGAGTTTGTGTGTAGCCCTCCTATCAGTTCTGAATGTCCTCTGCAAAGTAAATACTGGTTGTACAACTCGTATACACTGAAGTAATGACACATAAAACTGTAAACATGAATAATACATATAAAGAGGAGCCTATTTAGGTGTTGTGTAGACTTAAATTCTTGAAAAATAATGTACGAAAAAATTCAGAAATGACATGTTTATCTATAAAAAAATCTTCAAACACACTTGTCACAGGAGATAAAAGCATTGCTACTACTTGAGTCTCTTTGTGCCTCGTCCATTAGCCCTCACAGATAGCTGGCACAGGGTGCCCAGGGAAGCTCTGGCTGTCCCTGGATCCCTGGCAGTGCCCAAGGCCAGGCTGGAGCACAGGTCTTGGAGAACCCTGGGATAGTGGAAGGTGTCCCTGGCAAGGCAGGGGGTGGGATAGGATGATCTTTAAGGTCCCTTCCAACCCAAACCTTTCTGGGATTTGTGAGTAACCCACTGCCTTCAGCTGTGAGTGTGAAGCCTGAACCTGTGCAATATGGAATAACATAATTACTCATATGTCTTTAGATTATCTTTTTTAAGTCATGATTGTTTTTTTCTCTAGAAAATATTAACCTTTCATTACTAATTTTGTATTTCAAAGTCTTCTGGTAAGAAATGTCTGAGATGAGAAATGTGTCTCTCAGTTATGATTGCTATTTGCTTTGAGTATGATTTTGGGCCTGTCTTCTAGGAAATTACAGAGCTGGAAACAGAATAGTACTTTGGGCTGTAAATCCACCAACACTGCTGTTAATGCTTTACAGTACTGCTGGTGTTCCATTTTTGTTGCAATATCAGAAAAGTGACCAGTGCTTACCAAGAGTTAGGCCAGTAGTTTGATTATTTTCTGTGTTGCTAATATGATTTCAATTGTTTCAATTATATTTGTTCAGGCATGAAATGCAATATGGATCATTCAGTTAATTAAGAGATGCAATTTGCTTTAAGTCCTTTGTCCAGCAATGTAAATCTAAGCCCACCAGTTAAAACCTGCCAATGTTAAATAAAAGGTGAAGCACCCACCTGTATAACAAAATTGGCTTTACAGCCCTGCCTGCAGCAATGCAGTTGCAACAAGTCATAGTTTGCAGGTAGATAATAATATATTTTAGTTACATAAAGCTTTCAGCTATCTGTCATTTAGAAGATCTGATATTTAACTTATAAATGTGTATATATTTATATTTATATATAAATGTGTATATATATCTGTGTATATGTTTGTATAATAGTCTAATCACTGTATTTTTAAAATTTGCTCACTACCAACCACAAAAAACTACTTTTCACATCTGCCCACATAAATAACAGTGACCTTTCCATGTGTATAAATATAGAGGCACAAAAACTGAGGCCTGGCAAGTTCCTGTTCAGAGGTGGTGGCGTGGGAGCCTTCAGATGAAATCTGTCACCTGGAGCCCCCTGAGCCACCCACAGGCTCACAGGGGATGGGTTTGGGGTCCCATAGTGAAAACACACCCAGTTTTCCACCCAGGGAGAGCAGAGACCCCACTGTGGCTGCAGCAAGGCCACGGGGCAGGGCATGGCCCCATTCCCCATCAGCCACAGAGGCTGTTGGGATAAAAGGGAAAAGGGGTATTTCTTATTTCCTTCTGCACAAACTGCCTGATTAATGATGTGTAACTAAAGGATCTGCCATGCCAGGGCTGTGTGAGCAGCTCTTGCCACGAGGAGTTGTGTTTTCTCTGAACCAGCCAGCTGGGGAACCCACCTCTGCACCTCGGAGTACTTGCATGTCTCTTTCATAAATTCTCTCTAATCTTATTTACAGAATCACCTGAAGTGTTGGAGATGAATTGTCACCAAAATGTCATTCTAAGGCAGAGCCTTGTATGGGATATTTTGGATTAGCAAATTTGGGAAAAGATGAAACCAATGTTATAAGGAATGTGCTGAGTGCTCTTATAAAGGATAGAGCTCTGCCAACAGAATCCCCAGCTTAAAATTGCTGAAAAAATACATTCCTGAAGGATATTCAGTTTGATTAAAAAGTTTTTGCTGTGCTGTGAAACTATTCTAAATAGATTTTATATATTTTAGCCACTTTTTTAGTATAGAACTTAAGAATCATTGCAGTTCTCCCTCTAATCTGGTTTTGAAAGGATTTTTTGTCATCTCTTTAATGAAATAAATCTAACAGGTTTTGTTTAAGATTCTTACAGTTTCAGGACATGATTGAATATATATTCCATCCTGGTGAATCTTGCACAAAAAGAGACTGAATGTGTTGCTGCCCATAGAAAAAAATATTGTCTGCATAGAATCCTTTTTGTAAGATTGTAAAAGCAGGTTTTGAAATATTTAGATGAGGTGGATTTTTTTAAGGAATTAATTCAAGCATCCAGTTCCTAATGACCATATTACTCAATTTCAGTTGCAAATTCTGACCTGAAACTCTGGTGAATAAAATAAAAACAATAGGTGTGGTGCCTAAGTACATGGCAGAGGTAAATAAATTTTGAGTCTTGCCCTGTTGGTCAGCTCTAAGCTTAGGGAGAGTTCATGAGAGTTTCCTCTAGTGATTTAAGTGGGCTACAGTTTTTCTTCTAAATGTAGACTTCCCCCAAACTGATAAATCATTATTTGAAGGAACTTACCATCAAAATCCTCATGAAGCCAAATGTAAAAGAAAATCTAACAGAGTCTCATCTCTGAGTATTTATGAGCCATTCTCCTCCAACCCTTCAATTACAAAAGGAGCAGATTCCTGATATTTGGTCTAATAATTAGGATATTTCTCTCTACTTCTAAAAGAGTCTGCAAAGAAACTCGGTTTCTCCTGCTGTTTTGTAGCTGTTTTAAGACAGGATTTTCTGGTCTCTAGGGCTGCTGCTCTGAGTTGTTTCATGGGCATTAGAATCCCATTACAGAAAAAAACCCATACAGCTTGGAGCTGAGCTCATCCGAGGTCCTCTCGAAACTACTGAGCAAAGGGATGTTCTTTTGTGCTGCTCTTTCACGTCTGAAAGCATTTCTGCTTTAATTCATTCTCTTTACTTCTGCTGTGCTGAGTATTATTATAGCCTAGTGAGTTCCTGAAAGTGGGAAATGCCAAACAAACAGGTGTCAGACTTCAAAAGAAGCATTTGTCAGGACTTAATGTTCTGAAGCTAAAGGCAACAGCTCAACCTAAATAAGCTCTTCTCAACAGGATTTAAGTTTTCCTAATAAAAAAGCAATAATAGAAAGTAAAGTGCAAATCCAACAGCATAGAGAGTGGAAGGCTTAGAAAAATGAGCATCATCTGACGTGATATCTTGATTTAAAACCAGCTTGTACTGCAGTTCTCAAAGTCCAAGGGGTCCACCACTCACATCTTTTCTCTCCTTGCTGTGCCTGTTTCAGGTTCAGTTTTGAAGGATGTACTTACCTGTAAGTTCCATGCAGGACCAGCTAGGGATGTCAATCAGCACAGTATTTAGCTGGACATTTTTCCCATCTCAGAAGTGAAGCCTTGCCTGTAGGTGGGTTGGAGCCAAGGCTGAACTAAAGTGAGGAGTCCAGATCAGCAAAGGCAGCAGCAGCAGCTGAGCTGTGTGGGCTCAGGAGGCCCCACTCCACTTCTCCTCGCTCCTTGAAGCAGAGATTGTGGCAGTCATAATTCCATCTTCCAGATAAGTACAGGGACAGAGAGAGACTGGGATGTTTGCTTTTCACTAATATTACTTGATGCACTATTGTACTTTAGGTAGAGCCATCTTTTCTATCAGCTCCAGCAAACATTGCTGTGTTTGTTCAGGCATCCCCTAATTAAAAGGCACCAACTCTGATGGAAACAGTCAAATGAAACGTGCTCACAGTGTGCATTTTCCCAATATGTTTGGATTTATCCCTCAAACAAATGTCTATTGTGATTCCTCATGACCAGCAACTCAGGAATCAGATGTGAATGCCTGGATCAGTCTGCAGCCTGTGCTGTTCTCAGCATGACAATTTTGGTGAGGAAAAATAAAATGTGACCCTTGCAGCATTGCTAGGCAATGTCTGATCTGGGCTGAAGCACAGATGTACAGAAAGGCACAGGAGAACACTCACATGTATTAATGAGATTATTTGTGAGCTTCTGGCATGCCTGTGATTTGTCTTTCAGCTGGAACAGATGCACTGAAAGAGGAGTGAGTAACAATGCTGTGTTAAGGAGCCTTTAAAAATCAGGTTTGAAGGCATGGGGATAAGGAGCTATAGATTATTATCATTATAATGAAAGGGAAAAAATCAAAAATAGATCTATGCAAGCAAAAAAATTCATGTGCTGTGCAGGAGCACACAGTTCCATCTTCTGCCTTTGCAGCATTTGTCTATGATGGATGGTGGGACTCCAAGTCCTCCATAAATTCGGGTGGCAAAGCCCCAGACATAATAAAGATAGCTGGATTTTACTGCTCTTCACCCTTGAGTGGCTCCTTTCCAGTTCTTTCCTCGTGGTTGCATTCTGTACATGTCCACCTTAGCAGAGGCAAGAGGATGGGCAAAGGATGCATTTTTCTGCACATGTTGTGTTGATACATTCTCAACATGTTCTGGGTGTTCAGTGGACAATGTACCAAAAATATCTTCAGAAAATTTTGCTCACATTAGAAAAACTTATGTCTCTCAGGAAAACAATTTAATACAAGGACTTTTTTTTTTACATCTGTGTTGAATTTGTCAATGATTTTGTTTGCTGGTGCCTTCTGATATCTGGAATAAATTTTGTGATTTTAGTTCTTTTCAGTTCTTGCACCAAAGCAACCAGTGTGCTCTCTTTTCTTCCTAGGGTTTACTTTTTCCTGTTGATGTGATTCATTAATGCACTTGGTTTTCTAACATCATTGCAGGAAAATAAAGATATGTATTTATTTATTTATTTATTTATTTATTTATTTATAGATATACATGATTCCCTTGTTACATGTGTGTATCCATTTATCTTCTGCCTTGTACGTCTCATGGGCCTGTGGCAGCTTCTGCTCAGGGCAGACAGAGTTTGAGATGTTACCAGGAAATCCAAAGGAAAGATTAGGAATTGTACAATTGGTGGTTTTTAGGGGCTTACCCATGTAAAACATGAATGTCTTCTCATAAGGACAAATTCAGGAATCTCTTTCACTGCACTACAATTCATCCCAGCAACTTTCCAGTTCTGTTTCAAATCAAGGGCCAAGGGAAAACCTTGCATATATAATATATATGTCCTGATATAATCACCTCAGTGTTATTATTTCCTTTTCCTTGCTGGAAACAGATCAGCCCAGACTTTCAAAAATCATGGGAGAGATTTCTGGAAGGTAATTCCATCTGTAATAATTAGCATTCAACCATTACAAGGAATCCAAAAGAAGCTACACAAATAACTGTACAGCCCCAACCACAGCAGGCTGTTGGGTCCACTTGTAATACTTGATAAAATCAATACATTTAAGGAAAAGGAAAGCAGAATTTATAAATGTAGAATTCCATGAAATAATTGCTGCTCTATAAATGAACAATAGCCTCTCATAGTCTACCTTTTTAAATACAACTTAGTGTCAGAAGTTGTGTTCTCTGGGCTTGCAAAGATTGAAATTGGATCTAAATTATGGATGTTTTCTACTGACCTGTATGGTAAATGACCAAGGATTATAGAAGTCTCATGCAATAATCTGCTCTGCATATATATTTAAAGAGAGCTGTATGAGTATTCAAAAGTGATTGTTTCTCCCATTTCAAAGAATAAAAGAAATTGAGCTGTTCTGCTGTCTCTACATAAAACATTTCTCTCAAGGTCAGAGGGAGAGGTCAGAGCCAAAATAAAAGTCACTCCTGAGAGTGATTTGCCACGTGGTCTTTTCTGTGTTTTGAAAGGTCAGAGTCTATGAGGGACAAATTTAATAAACTGATCCCAGAAGTATTGTATGCAATTTCCGAGGAAACATTCCAGAATGCCAGAATTGGGATTTTGCTACACTGAAATGCCAATTGGTTTGTGATGTTTTGTCTTATAATTATGAAGGTGGCTCAGCTCCAGCTGAACCAATGATTGTTATGTCCCTACTCAAAGAGAAAAATAAGGTTATCTAAAATGTCTGAACACTGATGTTAGAAATGGTTCAAAGTGATAACCTGGATTCTTTTCTGAAGAGAACTTGAAGGAGTGAATGGTACCAATAAGGAGCATACCACCATCAACAGCTGCTGGACAATCAGCTTCTAAAGGACTCTGCACCTTTTGAGAAACACTGGATGGGCACTTCTGCTGCAGGCAGAAAATGACCTGATAAAAGCTGAGAGTCTCAGGTCCTTTCTCTCTTCCTATCAAAATAAGGGTCTTTTAAAAAGGAGAAGGAAGAACTGAGCTATAATAAAGGTAGTGTAAAATAGCTATCAAATAGTAGAAATAGCCATCAAAGAAAATTTAAGAATTGCTTTAAATAATTTTTAGTTTTATTTATATTTATAATATTATTTATGTAGTTGTATAAAATCTCTTAAGAAAAATGATCCTTATATCTATATATATGCATAAGATCTCTTAAGAAAGATTCATCCTTATATATCTTACACCTACAAGTGATTTTACACACCAGTATTACCTATGAATGCAACCCACTGACTCTGCTGGACCGTAATTGTGGATGTAGGTTATTTGTGACAGAACAAAACCCTCTGACTACTAGTGGATATTTCTTTTTTCAATATGTGGTAGCAGAATGAAGATGCTGTAGCTCTGTGCACAGAGGCAAATCTCAGTTTCAGCCTGTGTGGATGTAATCATTATTTCCTTCTTGCTGACTCTGATTCACTATTGATCATGCCGTGCATTTCAGCAGGCTGGCTTGTGATTTCAGCTGGTAAATGTAATATCAGCCTCCATGACAATTACAGCTGAACACCATTTGTTTTCTATGAAATGCAGTGAATTTTTCTATTACATTTGCTTCTGGCATCCCCAACACGGCTCAACCACTGGTTTTGTGTCTCTGCTTATCACAGATTGTTTTTTACCTTACAGGTATTTGTGGGCATTTGTCACACGAGCCTCGGGGTGGGTGATCCTGCTGTGGTGATAAGAATAAACCAAAAGGAGATGCTTGACATGATGTTTCCTGTCCATGTCTGATTAAGTGTGTTCTACCAGGGGCCATCCAGCCCAAACCTCACCAGCTATTTGTGCAGTATCTAGTACAGATCCTTGGGGGGTGGGAAAATCAGAACAGAGCCAATATAGCCTCAGAGAAGGAGCTGTTGGAGCCTGCAGACGATGTGGAGCATTTCTTCAGAGCAGCAAAGCTTGGGCTTGGGACTGAAACCTAAAGGTAACAACTGAAATGATTTTAGTGTTGTTTTTTTTCACAGAAACTTCCCTGAGGCCCTAAACACTTTTTATTCCTTCCCCTGTGCCAGAAGCACCAATTCATTCCCACACAGGATTCAAATTCTGCAGCTGTTCCCTCAATAACTTTCACAATGCAGTTAGTTATTGCTAATACAAAAAATCTATAGCACACTATAAAGTGGAAATATATTACAACATATTTAGGGGCTGGGTGCCTCTGTGAAGACTTAAGGAAGCCATACAGGAACTGTGCAGGGTTTGTATGGCAAATTTAAAATTTCCTGATGGCAAAGCATGAACATAACTTGTTTTGTGACATCTACTTCCCCTCCACAACCTGAGTTGGTGGGGGAAGGAAAATGAGAGACAGGATATGGACCCAGTTTGCCCCTGGAGACCCACTGGGCTTTTCACTGCTCACGATGGGAGGATGCTCCTGGATCTGGGCCCCTCCTCAGCTCCTGCAGCAGCAACATCTTTAGATCACCCTGAATATTGAAATGGAAAATATGGAAGATGTGCCATGTCTGTTACTGAACTTCAAAATTTCTTTTCACTGCTACCAGATTGCTGCTTCAGTGGGAACTTTAATAGACAGAGTCAGCCCCAGCTATGATGAAGTGTGACAGGTTCTCTTTCTTTGCCTATAAAACTCTCAATGGTAGATAATCAGAAACTTTTTACTGAGAAATCTTCTTCAGAGTTACTTTCCATTTCAGTTATTTAAAGCAGGATTCTTCTTTCTCATTTAACTCTGGGTTACATAATTTACCCTGATGTAACACAGAACAGAGCTTCATCTTATGGAGGATGGGAAAAAATGTACATCTGTACCTACAAGGTATACTTCTAATTATTGCAACAGTTCAGGAACCTGTTGTTTAAACAATTTCTTACTTAACATATTGAAGTAATCTCACTCAGAATACCTGGTACTGCCATTTATTTTCTATTTGTTAGACTGATGTCAGTTCCAAAACCAAGAATTTTTAGATTTTTATTTTAAAAGATATTTACTTGTGGCTGTTCAATCAATGCACATCTTCTATTGTCACATTTGGTTATAAAAACCACAGTATTTTGATATAAAATCACAAATTCATCACAAAATGTTGTGCTACCTTCAAAATGCAGCTTGTCTTCATTTATTAAATGTTATTTATTACTTATTTATTTATTAACCAGTTAAATATGGGCTGTGTTTAGTGGTGTCATGATTTCAGCCCAGCAGCTGCTCAGTCAGGAGCCACCTTCCATGAGCCCCTTAAATGTCCTGGACCCATCAGTCCATAAAAAAAACCACCACAAGTGGAAATAAAAGTCTTGACTCCAGAACCTTGATGTATTTGAAATTTTATGCCTGTTGTCAACCTGGGATTCTTTGTTCCTTAATGAGTCCATATATTGTTGTCTATTGTTCTTCATCTTCCCGTAAGGGAAAAACAGAGGCAATTATAACTTAATAACATTCTCTGTGCTAAGAATGTGTGGTGACAGATAATGAAGTCCAATATCCCGATCTGATTACAAGTTGCTCTTTAGATGGGGGACAAATAACTGCAAGATGGCAATGTCAGAGCAAGGAACACTTACACGCTGAAATATTAATGAAAATACATTGCACTTATGTCTCAATGACATCTAAATGGGAATCAGTTATCAGATCTTGAGTGTTTGCTACAAATTTCTACTCTGCAAAAGAAAGAAAAAAAAATCCAATGAACTTTAAAAATGTCAGCCAGCAGGGCTTTCAAATACATAATTTACTAGTTTGTTGGCTTCCTATAAATGGATAATAATAAACTCGTAGCTAAAAGCAAGCTCATAAATGCTGGATCAAAAATGGGAAGAACACCATGAAATGATAGATGCAGAGCTGCATGGTGGTAATTTTCTTCTAAGGAGAAATTGTAGCTGTGCTGTTAAAGCTGTGAATGGAAACCTTGACAGAGCAATGTTTTCACATGGAAGGATCTGTGCCACTGTTTCTGTTTCTGCAGAAATGCAGGAGCAACAATGCTGGAATTGCAGCTGAAGTTTGATGGACTTCCCTGAGCATTATATTTTCCTAGCCTGCCTAGTTAGGCTCGCCTCTTTGATACACTCTCATACTTATTTATTTAAAAATATGAAAAATAGACTGTTCTATTAATCAGGGGGCAGAATGAAGTCATTTCTCATGGAGAAGTTTTAATCTTAATCAAAAATTGACCTATGTGTTCTATGTTAAAAAGGCATATATTATTGAATGGTATTAATAGAACCTTTAATGTTAAAATATTTGATACCAGCCAAAATTAGATTCTATTTTAAGCCAGTACTCTGGGCTGAATGGTGATGAAAGCCTCTCATTTTTTTTCTTTTTTGGTTTGATTTTAGTAGCAGCCAGACTGGAGTTGAAAGGCTGAGTTCTGCTGCTCAGGCTGGTGGTGCTGCCTGACACAACAGCCTCATCTCCATGGAGGAACTTCTCCCTTGCTGGGTGCAGTCTGTTAAACCACGAGGTGAGACTTGACCTGGGCAGAGCAGTGAATGGAAGAAAGCTTCAAAGTGCTCAGGTCATGGGGACTGTTCAGTCTTTCATTTGGGTATTTTCATTTGTGACACCATCACAAGGCCCCTGCCACAGTGGGTTTGGGCTGTGAGCTCGAGCTACAGCTTCAGTAAAGCCCTGCTCAGGTTGGAGGGTTGGGAGCAGCCACACAGGCTCTGGACAGCTCCTGTGGAAGGATTCCTGGGTTTGGGGTGGGGAGATTCCCAGCCTCATCTCTTCTGGATGTGGTTTCAGTAAATGGCTTGGGATGGGTACTTAGAGCCACACTGGGACATTACAGTACAGCATGGATTCAGTTAGGAAAGGTTAATAAATTCTTTCTTCAAATGTTTATATTGCATCATAACAAGAAAAAAAAAAAAAACTCAACTAAATGTTTGGCACAGAACCATTTAGGTAAATTGCATTTATGTAGAGTAAATCCAGGAAGTGTAACACTAATTGATAATTAGATCAATTTTTGCAGGTTATATTTTAAAAAAATTAAATCCTAAAGCTCAGACATTTAGTCTTTAAAAAAGGAACTGACTTAATTAAAGCACTTTTATAACAATGATTTAATTGGATTTCTTTTCTGTTCTCATTAAAATCTTTGTAACAAGAATGAGCCCCAGCATTGTGCAATATTAATATGGGATATATTCTTACTCACACTACCTAGTCTCATGGTAGGCCTTATACCTGAAAAATAATGTTTAATTTAAGCATTAAACCCCTTCGACTTACTAGCTTTTAAAAAAATTATTCAAGTATCTGGCAGTGTGCTAAATATCTTACCTGTGGTCTAGCACCTAAACGACCCAGGGTGGGAGCAGATAATTTCCACAGGTTCCTTCCAGCCTCAGCATTTATGGGATTCTGTGCCATCCTCTGCCCTGCTGCAGTGCTGGGTGATGTGACACCTGGTGATCCAGGTGAAAGCCATGCAGGGTGAAGGAGAGCAAGCTGGGCAGAGGAGGGTTTCCAAGCTGAGCTGTATTTTTGGAGAAACCTGAGCAGAAACATTAACAGACTTCAAAATAAATTCCTTAATGGCCCATTTTGCTTTGTGAAATGATGAATTGTCAAATACCTGTTTCTAATGTGGTACAAGTAAGTTTGCAGGAGGCACCTCGATCTGATCCCATGATTCATTTATTTCTAAGTGGAAAACAGAACAGAATTGTTTTTGTAGGGATCATTAGGCAATTCCTCCTGCCCCCCACCAGGATCCCCACATATTCCCCAGGGCTCCACGGATCCTCCTGAACTGTCACACCCTGAACACAGCCAGGCAACAGGGGGATGGTGGCAATCCATAGGAAGTACAATAAAATAATAAACTTGGCTGGGAGCAGCAGAGGTACAGTTAGACCTTAGAATCTAACCTGAACTGCATTTACATTCAACAGGACCTTTCTCTATTGAAGCTCAACTCCACTGAGTTTGGATTGGGTTTGTAGTTTTGCCTGGAAGAAGCAAGGCACACAATCAATCTTGTGCAAAACCCGTTAGTGGAACAGTGTTGTGAAACCAGAGATTCCTGGGATTTGCATGCTGCAGTGCCTTTGCTGAGCCCTAACCACTGGCTCTAAAATCTGAACATTTAAATCCCATTAAAGAATTATCTGTGTGGAAGATGTTTTATGTGATAATATACACAACAACACGTCTTAGATTCCATTAGGTCTTTGCTCTTGTATAATGTAGATCAGCTCAATTAGTCTTTGCCAAATGACTCACTGAAATTAATTCTTGCAGGTGGACATATGACTAAATTTGAAACAAAATCTGCCTCTTTTTTCATGCACTGTAAAACCCTGTAAAAGAGAATTTACATTAGATAAAGTACTAACTCTTCTCTAGTAGTATTTAGAATTATGGAATCACAGAATGGCCTTGGCTGGAAGAGACCTCAAAGATCATCCAGTGCCACCACTGCCATGGCAGGGACACCTTCCACTGTCCCAGGTTGCTCCAAGCCCCATCCAGCCTGGCCTTGGACACTTCCAGGGATCCAGGGGCAGCCACAGCTGCTCTGGGCACCTGTGCCAGGGCATCACCTCCCTCACAGGGAGTGATTTCATCTAATAACATCTAATCTTAACCTACTGTCTTGCTGTTTTAAGTCATTTGCCAACCAATAATAATATTCAGATGTTTTAATGGGATTTATACACTTCAGAGTACTGTGCAGCCTCCCAGCCTCTCAGGGAGGGACTGCTGTGTGTTCCAAAGATGTACAAAATGCACCAGCAACTGCTTCCAGTCTCCTCAGCACAGGCAATGGGCAAGGAGAACCAGAGCTGTGGTTTTTAAGGAGTAACACATTGAGAAATCCATTCTATAATGTTAAAGATGCTTTATTCTTATATTGTATCCCTCATTTCTCCTCCCCCCTTTTTCCATCTGACTTCCAGCAGCAGGAGCATTTCCCAACACCTGGCTAAAAGTTTCAGCTGCATCCCAACATTGCCCTGGGAGCACACCCAACTTTGGGGCAAATTTCAGACTTTGAACACACTGTTGGGGTTTTTTAGTGTGAAGCACAATCTCATGGGCTCGGAGGGAAGGGGAGGGGGCTGCAGCTGCCCCCAGGTGGTGCTGGGGTCAGAGGTGTTCCTGGGAGCCTGGTGCCTCCTTAAATGCAGGGAAGGTGTGGGAGCAGCTGCTCTCAGCTTCCAGGACCTGCAGCTGCCTGTGAGAGTGAGGGAGCAGTGAGGAAAGGTCAGTGCAGCCATTATGCTTCTATGGATTAAACAGCTTTTCCTCACATATATATGAATCTGTAGTGAATTCCCCTGTAGCCTGAGAGGCCAGTAATTATTGACTGTGGTGTGGTACAGCTGTAGTTTTACTGCATCATTAGAGGAACTTCTTCCACTCTGGTGCTTCCAGAGATGTCTCCAGTCATGTCCCAGGATGCTTGTGATGTGCACTGGAAGACACATTGTGTGAATTCTCATTTTCTTAGAGGGAAAATGCTTTCTGCCTCTTGAATATTTTCATTCTCATGTTACTTACAGGCAGCTTAACATTCAGTGTTTAGGGGGTTTCTGCTTTGTGTGGGTGGAGAGTGTTAATGGAGCTCATCATCTGAGCAGAATTCTCAGCTTCAGCAGCCCATGGGGTGTGGGTGTGTCTGTCCCTGGGGATAAACACCCACCCATCCAGCAGGAATCACTCCCGGGAGGTGCAGCGAGCTCTTGGGTGAGGTGTGGCCATTCCTGGGTAGAGCACAGAAACGCTGGATGCCTGGAGAGTGGAGGGAAAAGGAGAACCAGCCATGCACAGAAGGCTTAGCTGGGATATACAGCAGTGACCTGTATTGGCTTTGCCTGAAATACACGAGCTCCATATCCCAGTTCTGGCAGCAGTGGCAGTGAATATTTAACACAAGTCACAACTTTTACACTTCCATGTTTCATATTCAATATATCTTTCTAAGTGTGTTATTCATCGTAGCCAAAGTGATATAAACAAATCCTGCTCTGCAGGCTGCTGTTTACTCTCCAAGTGGCATTTTAAGAGCAAACCTTCCCTCCCTGACATAACGCAGTGACAAATTGCAGCTAATACTTCTACATCCACCAGGAAAGGAGCACAGCAGTGCTGAGGATTTATTTAGTAGGGAGCCGTGGAGCATATGTAACTGGCTGGCATTTTTAGTGCCCTGCCTTGATTTTGAGACAGCTTTGGTTAAACATAGCTTCTCTTCTTTGTCCTTGACTATTTAAAGAATTATTTTATTTTTTTTTTTCCATTTGCTGTTTTTCTTTCATAAACCCAAGAAAATCCCCAAAGGTGTATTGGTAAAAAATCGTCTGACAGCTTTATATAATCTCAAAGAACCTGTTTAGGTAAGGGGGAGAAGGAACTGGGAAATATGAATGGGAAGAAAGACAATAAAAGATATTTGATAATACTCAGATCCGGTTTTTTTCAAAAGCTATCAAAATCTCTATGTTAATATAAGACTTTTTACTCATTTAGCATTTTTTGTCTTCCTCTGAGAGTGCCTTTCAAAGGCTTTGAAATGTGCTAATTTAATTTTTCTGTTGCTCCTCATCAAAATTGTTCTTCATCCAAGCATAATAGCAGCAGATACTAAAAAGAAAAAAAATCATATTACAGAAAATCAAGAGAAATTATGATTATTAGATCTTTTTTGAAAGAGTTTGGTTCTACTCAAATCTTTCTGATCAGCCTGCTAATGTCAGCTGACGAGGGCTCAGATAATAATCCCTTTAAGCCTATCTGGGGCACAGGAGTATCAAAATCTGACAGAGGAGGAGTAAATTTGCCTTGTTCTTCTGGCTTCCCCAGCACCACTGGCTTGAAGCTTGCAACAATTAAGAGGGAATAACAAACTTTTAATGGTGTATTGTATTTCAAACATGTCCAGCCTCAGCAGCATGTGCTTCTTGTCCCTCAGAAATGCACAGGGGCATCCTGAGTGCTTGAGCAGAGCCAGGCTGTCAGTCTGAGCAGGATCTTTTAGATACCATGTGTAATTTTGAGGATTTCTTTCCAATATTTTGATATGGATAAAATCCAAAGTTCTGCTGACAGGTGTTATTTCTGCTGGAGTCTCCTTCTTGCATGTTTCTGTACTGGATTGTGAGCATTACTCTCCTTTCTCTGTCCTCATTGTTTGTAAGGTATTTGTTTGTTTGGTTTGGTTTCAGCCTCTTAGAAAACAAAATTGAGTTATTCTCGAATTTGTGAATAATTTTTCATCCTGGATCCTAACTGATAAATATTTTGCTTTTCTGAACACCAATGTTTACAGCTGGCACTGAACCAAGGGCTCATTCACAACCTCAGTGCCTCGGTCAAAGGTGGAATGATATCTGTGCTTCTCCTAGACACAAATACTTGTGCTGTAGCTGTTTCCTGTTGGTTTGGGTTTTTTTGAAGGGGAAAAAAAAAAAACAAAGAAGCTTAGTAAACACCATCTGTCAAACTCAGTTTAAATTTTGCTGTTAGGTAACTGCAAGTGCCCTCAAGGATGATGTAGTCAGTGCTTTACTGTGGAAAGCCTTAAAGAATCCACCTTTTCCCAGTGGTTGTTATGGTTTGGAGCACATTAGTTATGTAGTGTCCATCACTCAGCATTTCTGCCCATGTGACCCTGAATTCAGGTGCTTATCTCTGCATTTCTTTGTATGAGCTAGAAATGACTTTCAGAAGAGGAACACCTCACCTTTGAAACTGTCCTGTGTTGTCCTGATAGGCAAACTCATCTCCCAAGCCCTTTTTTCCTGCTTGACACAAAACAACAAACAAAACCTATGGGAAATAGAAAGAAAAAAACCAACACCAGTGTTTCTGCTCATTAAAATTAACTTTTAGCTGAAGATATTGGAAAAAGGTAATTAAAACACGTTTCTGCTTATGATTCCTGCCTAGATACAGCCTGTTTCAGCAATAAGCTTTTTTCATGTTTAACAAGCTATTTTAGGAGATAAGAATGATTATGAGTTTTCTCTGTTGATAGAAATTACAATTAAGTATTGAAATTGTCTTCCAGTGAGGCAATGCCCTGGAACAGCTACCTGCTTTGACTTGAAACAGTTCTTTTTCTTTCTTTTTTTTCCCCCTTCCTTATTACTTAAAGGCAGGAAAGCTTTAGAAATCTGTGGGGTTTTCCTTTTTTTCTCCCCCCAGAAGCCATTCCTTTAAAGATATGTTTGAAAACACGGGTTTATCCAGTGCTTTACAGTTAATCTGTTATTTGAATGTCTAACAGGCTTTTATGCCTGGCAAACACCACATCGAATTAGGAGGAGACTTTGAATAGTCAAAATGTGCTCTTAAATTTGTAGAAAGATTTCTTTCAAGGCTGAAAGCAAACAAATGAATGTATAACACAGAAAATAATTCTTCCTTGAATGAGGAAGTTACTGTTCCTCTGCATTTTTTACTACGTTCACCCTTGTTTAAATTTGCCCAGGGAGTTTCTAGAAGCTTTATTCTCTTCTGGAAGCATTTGTTTTAGAAAGTTGCTGAAATGTATGTTAAAGAAAACTGAGCTTTCTTAAAAAGAAGCTTTCTTTTTGCAATTCAAGGGTTGTTAACATAAGGAATGTGGAGAACTGTACAGAAACTGACTTGTGAAATCATCTTTCCTTGGAAAGAAACATAAGAATTCATTGTTCCAATGGTGCTAACCTGTTTCCATCTCATGGAAATGATGGCATCTTATGAGGAAATCCCACTTTGATTTTGAAGTTTTAAATAACTTCGTTTAAATTTTGCTGTTGTGAGTCTGTTACTTGAAAAAGCCAAGCATCAAGTGAAGAAAGAGGATACTGGAGCAATTTTACATCAAAATGGAAAGTGAGGGGAAATCTGCAGAATTTAAGTCAATACTCCTCTGCACATTCCCAATTCATTGTTTTGTTCCAAGAAATTCTTGATTTGATTGCCTGTGGATTATCAGCTGTTGATTTCCTTTCTCACATCACTTCAACTTTGGCACGATTGTCTAAAAAAACAGAAAAAATGAGGAATTGATGTGGAAATCAGACTAGAGCTTTTGGTAATTCCTACTAATGTGTAAATTATTTTACTTCAGAGCTCAATGAACAGGAATTAACATGACAAAAGCAAATACCTGCATCATTTCTGTGAAACATAGAACCTGTTTTACTGGCACAATATTGATTGATGTAACTCAACGTGAACCCTTCCTGCTCAGGCCTATGAATATAGAAGCACTGTTAAAATCATGCTTAGTCTGAATTCCACATTAAAGCTTCTAAAAAGGCTTTATTATTTCAACTGGAATAAGAATGCATCTTTGCTGATATTTGAGGAGTGGGGGAAAAAAAAAAAAAAGTCAGTTTAGAAAAATCAGGAAAAAACCCAAGAAGCTCTGTGAGCCTTTATTTTTTGTACAGAACTGCTCAGAAGAGAGTTTTCAATTAAGCTGAAAACACGTTTGTGTACATCTCCTGTTGGAGCTGAATATCCTCCAGGTCACTGAAGATTTCCAGCACTCTGCAGCACCTGCTGATGCTGATTGCTCCTGAAGATGTTGGCTAAACAAATCTGCACCAGGAGCACTCTGACAGGAGACAGTGGGAGCTCCCACTCAGGGCTCTAATGAGTGATTTATTTGTTCCTTTCTCCCCGGGCTCACCCATCATTACGTGTTCATTAAGTAATAATTGCCATTGATCGACAGGCTGGTGTATGGATGATGGTAAAAGAAGCAGGGCTATTAAACCTTCACTGCCTAGAACAAGTGCATGCCACAACCAATAAGGCTGATTAATGAGAAGAATTAAACTAAGAATAGTTGTATTATGGACCACTTCCTTCCTTTTCTTTTTATTTATTATTAGAGACAAGTGTAGGGCAGTTTAGACATTCAGAAATAATAGAAAAACCATATGAAATCAAACTTATGCTATTCAAGTGCTTCTGACCCTCAACAGCAGCTGGTCATAACCTGTACTAATAACTAAATTGGTTTGGTTGTTCTCAGCTGGGTTTCATAAAGAGCATGTAGATAAGCTGGAGTAAAGGACAAGAGGGTATCACAAATAAGATTCAAAGTCAAATCAGGCTTCTCAGGATAAGTTGTGGGTGAGACCTGGTATAAATAAATATTTAAAAGCTCTGAAAGGCCTAACCTTGTATCATTTGGGGACAGTGGACAATTTATGATGACTAAAATTATGATTTTATTGTACATCATTCATCATTCCAGTGTATTATTTTCAGAATCAGGGGGTAAGAATAAGTTTTGGGATCTTCTCACTTGATCAGTAGCATCCCATGAGAGGAGGTTGCCATAAAAGCCTTGACCAGAGCTGTGCCTCTGGAGTCAAGGTGCTGTGCCTTTGAAAATACATTTGGATTTAGGTCTCTTGGTGCCCTTAATTCTATACATTGAAACCTTTTTGCCTGCCCTCTCAGGTAGGACTATAACAGCTCCCTATAATCTTTCCATCCAGCTGGATGTTCATGTCTAAACAGAATTATTGAAAATTTTCTCTCACAGTGCATGCATTTGTTCCTGAATTATAGCATCATATATTAATTTTCTTTGGCTTATTTTACCTTGTTGCATCTGCAGATCAGGTCAGCACTGCCATTACTGTTGGGCCCAATGGCAGTGGCTGTCTAGCAAACTTGATGGGTTTTGAGCACAGGAAATTTCTCCTTTCCATTGTGGTCTCAGGCCTCTTGCAATCAATCTTTTAATAAAAAAGGAAATGTCTTTTGTTGATTTTTACAGACTTAAAGGTCAGGATAGCACTTAATGAGAACAAAAGATGGAGCAAAGTGGGAGACAGGAGAGGGTTAATTAAGTACACCGATTGCAGTGATTTTACAATTCCAGAAACCACTGTCTGTGTTAGTGCTTTAAAAATAAAGCTTTAATTATTATGCTGGGTAAGAAAAGTACCTTAGGGTAGATCCTGCCAGTGCTGTGCCATTGATTGCTGCAGAAATCTGATACTGCAGTATTTCCTCTGCCACTGCTGCCAGGGCTGGCTCAGAATATCCACTGGAACTGCTTGAAATTCAGCAGCAGTGGGAACTCAGAGGCAAAAGTTTCCAGGCTGCATCTCAATCCCACAGCAGCCTCGATGAAAAGCTGGATAATTGCTTTTAAGTATGGCAAATAAAAAGAGTGGTTTAAATTTTTAACATAATCCTGTTTAGTTTAAATCACTTTTAAACCAAAAAGGCAAAACTATTAATGGTACCACACTTAGAAAAGGAGTTTAGCCCTGCCAACCCTCCTGAATTTGTCTGAACATCAGCTGAGTGGGAGAAAATAGGAATATTATTTAAAATATTGTGTGAGGTGTTTTCCTATCTTATGAAATATTATTCTTGGCTTACTGTGAGTTACAGTAATAGATCATAACAGGGGAACATGATGGACTAGAATGGCCAAAAGAATAAAAAACACAATTTGGATACATTTCTTCCATCCTTAACTCTATTTTAAGAACAGATCCTGTATTTTCTTTAATGAACTCTCACCTGTGCTCACTTGGAAGAAATAAGAGGGACAAAATTACCTGAGAATATCCAGGGATAAATTGGTTTCTAATCTGTTGTGGAAAATACAATTAGCTATGAAATATTTCTCCTTGTCATGGCTGTTATTGCACTATACAGTTTTCTAATATGAGAATAGGGACATTAAATTATGGATATTTAAAACTGGTAGCTGATTCATTTTTTAGAAAAATTCAAATCACGTGCAGAAGCAGGGATGAGGAAATTATCAGAATATCTGAGAGAAGGAAAATAGAATAAGATCTGCCTTGTGTATATGAACTTCAGAGAGCAATATTTAAAGTTTCAGACAGCTACAAAGTTGCAATATTTTTTTCAGAATTTGCTTTCATTAATTTAGAAACTAAACACTGGGAACTGAAATGGAGAAAAACTCCTACCCATGGATTTTTGTAACTACAATATTAGTTATAAATACTAAAAACAAATATTTAAGCCACCCAAATGCTGTTACTGGATTTGAGTGAGCAAAATAAGCAATTTCTATTCTTTCATTTCCCATATCACATCTGCAAAAGTTTATAAACTCAACTTCTTTGGATTTAATTATTTATGAGCCTTTAATGAGCATTTTGTGGAAGGTAAAAATCCTCCCTTTGTTTTCACTTTCAATGAAGAGATTAAAATAATTAAGTAGTGATTAGACTTGCATTGACCTTTGCTAACAAACTTGCTTCTGGCAAACCTTAAAACTTTTTCCCTTTCCTGGAAACAACTTTGTGTGCTGCTGAAGAGCACCAAAGGCCACTGCTGGAATCACCCCAGAGGAAAAGGAGATTTTTTTTTAACTGTTTATTGACCTGGCACAAGTCAGGATCTTCTCTGCAGACTTCCTGGCCCTAAATAGCAAATAATGAATTCCAAGGGCACAAGTGATGAGTTATTCCCATCTAGGACAATGCTGTCCTTGGACTGTGGCAATACCTCATTTTCCCTGAAAGGCTCAAACAAAGGGCTCTAATATAATCCATCTTTTAATTCTGGCAGCTTGCTGGAAGGTTTTAATATGGGAGGTTGTGTTAAAAATGCTTGAAACATCTTCTAAAACACATTTTACCTATTTTTGCTGGGGTAGGAAAAAGCTCTGCATTTAATCATTACTTAGAAGCCATACTTCCTTTTTTGTTTGCATATTTACTGTGAAAACATTTAATCTATTAGTTATTTAATTGGTATGGTTTTTACCCAGTAATGGCCAATGTTAAGGCTGAAAAAATTCTTTAAGATTGGACTTTTTAAATGTTACCTTGAGATATATTAGGTGATCCTGTTTCTGTCAAGTACTGATATTGTTGATAAATCAGATTTTGGAGTGCCTTTCTCCAAAATAGTGTTTCATTTGCCTTTATAGATTTTTGAAATTTCTCTCTGTAGTCAGTGGTACTGACCCCACACTGGTGACTTGTTTCTTTATTTATGCTAAATAAGAGCAGATCCAGATCCATGACCTCAGGAGGTGGAAAGCCTTGGAACACTCAGGAAAAGAGAGAAGCCTTTTTAAAGTTATATTTTAAATTCATTGTCACACAAACATTAAAATAATTCTGATGGTCTCACATGTAAGACCCAGAGCTGATGTAAAGACTCCATCCCTGAAAGTTTCACCTCTCCCTGTGCAAAGGATCATTCCAGGAGCCTTCCCAAGGAAAGGTTTATTTCCAAAAGTGACTTAATTCAAGCAGTGAGCTGGCTTTAGTTGTTTTCAGGGTATTTCCTGCTTTTTACACCTCCCACAGTGGCCAGAGAATAACACTAACTAAGCAGAATTTCTATGTCTGTGGTATGAGCTGTGCTCTCTCGTCTCTTGATCACCAGAAATGTGGCAGCACTTTACATTTGTTGCTGCACTGCTTTTATTTTGAGTTTCCTGTACTGAAGACATGTGTATAAATATGATTATTCAAAACAAAACCCCTGAACTTTAGATGTTTTGGATCAAGCATGATTTCATCTATTTTTGACACCGTTTCCTTGGTTACATGGCATCAAAGTCAATTCATTTTAAACACAGATATGTTGCTGCATATCCTTTAAAAAATGTGTTGGCATGTTAAGTCCACTAAACCCTGCTGCAGATAATGAGGTTACTCCTTGGTGATCCTGTTATTATCCCATTTGGGAAAATGCAGAGGGAAGGGCAGTCAGGAGTGAGTGCAGCTCAGTGCCCAGTTCCTTGGCTGCAAGTGTTGAGGATAACAAAGATGGGAAGATATTGAGGGAACCAGCCCAGAGACTCTCCAGCTGTGTGAGGGTTTTTCTTCTGTTTTCTCTGAAGAAGCTAATCCAGCTCTTCCTCCTAAAATCTTCCCTGGGGAGGTGCTGAAGTGGTGCGGACTCCTGGCTGGAGGCTGTGTGCTCAAGCTGCAGAGCTGCTCCAAATTCTTCAGAATTCCTAAATTGTGAAATCAAGTTCTGCAGAAAGAGACAGAAATGCTGAAGCTCTCAGTGAATGCAGACAGAATAAAGCAGAATTATTTGGCAATATCCTCCATCCACAAAACTGTAGGTGACCTCCTGTGACACAGGATAGCCTGGCAGAAGTCTGAACGTGAGGAATCAGGGTAAAGCACATCCTGTGGGAACTTGTGGTGCCTTTTTACAGGATTTGGGAAGTGCTTTCATCATTTCAGCCTGCACTGAATTATTGCTTTTCTATTATTTATAGCCCAAAATATTACTGTAACAATACCATGTGCATATTAATAACCTTGTCTAGGATTTGATCTGTAATTGAGAATAGATTTGATATTTGATTCATATTTAATACAGAGCCAAACTTTTCTGTTTAAAGGAAAATGGTTACTTACTCTTTATTTTATGCTAGCAGCTCTTCCTGGAGCCTGAGCTCTGTCATGTCATGCATTATTAGATGGTTCTTTGTGCTCAAAACATTGAGTAAAATGTTGGGCAGAATTTGTGGCTAGAGAAAAGAGACACAGAATTTCACTTTTTAATTAAAAAATATTTTTTTTAATACTTGGATCCTTTGTGAAAGCCTGGCCAGCATTGTCACTGCCAGTCCAACCTTTTCCTTCTCTCCTGTTTTCAGAAGAGACAAATTATCTCTCTGAGCTGCCAAAGGTGGTGCAAGACTTGTCCTAAAGGATGCAAATCCCACATTTGTGAAAAAATATTGGTGATGGTGTTGACATGTCCACAGTTCACATGTTGCTATTTCAGGGTTATTTTGTACTATTTACATCTCCTTTCTCATTCATATATTTTCATTTGTTATCATGTTCTCAGCAATGCACTAAAAAAAATCATTCTATAACTCAGAAGTAAAAAAATTAAACTTGACTTTACCATAGCAAGAATAAGTGTCAGATGAGATGGTGGAGCTCAGAATCTCTTATTCTCAAAGACAAATTCTTATTTCACATCCTGCCAGGGAAGCAGACAGCTCCTTTGAAAGATCATTTTAATTCAATACATGCACTTTATAAGAATTGATTTTAATTTCACATATAAGAATGTCATTCACTGATGCCAAAGCACTAAGCTATGGGGACTGTTTTCATGGAAACTAAATTGTGGTTGATTTTTTTTTTTTTTTTTTATCCAAATGAGCACATTTTCTTACTTCATGGATGGAAAGATGAGCCATTCTATTCCAACTTTTAACTATAAACTCCAAAGGTGCATCTATGGCTACAGTGCAGTGCCTCTCTGAGAGAATAACAGGAGAAAAGGATCTGGATTGTGGGCAGGGCTTCATCTACCCTATGAAAGAAAAATGGATATTCCTCAAAAATCCCATAAACACAGGAAAAATCATGGGTTTTGTCATTCTCAAGTCTGACTTGAAAAAGCTGAGACAAGTACTAATACCCTTAGAAGATAATTGGACTTAAATAACAAACATAGAGCAAAATCAGATTTCCCAGCTGAGAGACTCAGACACTCCTGTGTGAGATCTGCAGAGAGCAACAGGCAAAGGCAACACCTGGGCAGGGATGGAGCTGTGAGGGGGACATTTACACCCAGTGGCTGGGAAATATTCTCCAGGAGAGCCAGAACCTGGTGCTGCTTCCAGGAGGAATGAGTCTGTCTGTCAGTGAGTTCCAGATGGGAAAGGAAGGAGCTCCTCTCCCTCAGTGGAACTGACCCCTCATGGTGACTTCTTTCTTTATTTATGCTAAATAAGAGCAGATCCATATCTGTGACCTCAGCAGGTGGAAAGCCTTGGAACATTCAGGAAAAGAGAAAAGCCTTTTTAAAGTTATGTTTTACATTTATTGTCGTGCAAACATTAAAATAAATCTGATAAAATATATCTGATATATTAAAATAAATTCTCCCTCATGGCTGCACTCCAGTGAGAGAAAACACACATTAAATCCTGGGAGTACCTGCACTTTTCCAGGGTAGTTTACTGGAAGTGTAACAAACAAACAAAGACCATTTCTGCAGGTTCTCACATGCCCTTGTCTTTTTGGAATTGCTGCTGTGAAATAGCCAACATATTGCTATGCCACATTTTTAAGAATTAAACTCTTCTCACTCAAATGGAAATTTAACCTGTATTTAGAGTGCTACATGTTCCTTAAAGTTATTGTTGAAGTTACCTTTATGACAGTTTTGCATATTTTTGTCCAATAGTTTTTACGTTGAAATACAGGGTTTGTCCCCTAAGTCTGTGCATTAATGAAAAGATTATTTTAATTAGTGTAAGGTCAATTTAGCTTAATGTTTCTTCACTTAATATCTCTGCTAATAGTTACTGGAGAAAATGAAGAGTGAAGAAAATGATGAAATAATAGGAAATAGTGAAAATTGGTTAATTATGAGCAGAGGCTGATGCTCTCTACAGCAGAGGGGCATCCAGCTTTTCCATGCTTTTATTCACTGGCTGATTTTAGCTCCTGACTGAGCGAGGTGCTGGTGCCAAGCTGAGTGGGCAGCAATTACTCAGGGCCACGAGAGAGAGCAGCTCAGACCACACAGCCTCCTCTTCAGCTGAGAATTTCCATCTGCCTCTTGTCTCTCTAATTTTCAAGAACTTTGTGTCTGACAGATTAACAGACAACACCCCTTTTTCTGAAGAAGGCAGGCAAAATGTTTGAGAGGAACCTCACTGAAAAATCACTGATGCATTTCTTATGTTCCAAGGATACTTTTTGGCCCAGCTGGTCCTGAATTTATTGGTAAGAGCAATAAAAGGGAAGAATGATTTTCATACACCTTCAATAATACATACTCTCATATCTGGCTGTAGAATTTTAGTCTTTTGGTTTTGTGCTGTTAATATCATTTGAATATCAACACAACCTCTGCCCTGAAGGAACTTCCAGAACCTTCCATGGTGCTTAGATTGTGAAAAGCTGCTTGGAGAAGGCCCGAGTTTGGATGCTGGAGCTTGATTGCAGTGATCAAAAACTGTTCTAAAATTGGGAATTCCCCCCCACAGATGGTGCTGGTAAATGGCATTGTGAACCTGAAATTCCTGCAGGCTTCCTCTGAGATCCTAAATAAATGCAGGGCACTTGTTCACCCTCCCAACACTCAGGTTTGGATGTTGCTCATAGGTGGTTTTTTCTCTAGTGCTTTATCTCTGTGTTCCTTCACAGCCCACAAAGCCTTTTGTTAGAGTTCCTGCTTTTCCTACTTCTCACCAGTGTGTTTTCAGAAGATTTCTTGGAATGCTTCCAATCTTCCTCACCTTCTGCAGCATTTCTGTGCTGGCATTTGTTTTTGTTGCTGCCTGAGCAGGGTGCAGACAGTTTTGCCCCCAGCATTGCCCTGCTGAAGTTCTCTGGTTGCCAGAGGAGACTGGATCCAGGGATGCTGTGGTATCCACCTGATCCCCTCAAATCCCTGCTGCCAGACACACACCCTTCCTTCTATAATCCTTGTTACTGCTGGATTCCTGCAGAAATTGCATTTCTTTGAGCCTTTCTGAGCCGTGTTTTGGTTCAGCTCACTGCAGGCTTCTCCCAGTCCAGATCTCTGATCAGCACTCATGGAACACTTCTGAATTTCCTCAGCTCAGTCATTCTAAGGACCTCTGAATTTTTCTTTGACACTAAAGGGAATTCTGAATTTTTAGATTTGTGAACTCTTAGGTAGTCACTCATGGAATTGTACCTCAGGAATTTTAAACTGTGGATTCATTGCCAGGTAAATGATTGGGTTCAGGTAACAATTTTTGGAGACACTTAGCATTCAGCAGAAGGGTCTAACAACACAGGAGGCTGTTTTCACGGGGTGAGGAAACCTTTGGTATGCTAATTTGATATACACAAGTGACAAAATTGTGAGCTACTTTCTCCCCATGGGACAGAATGATAATACATAATTCTGTCAGAACAAGATGTGTGTAAATGAGGTCATTTAAACTTCAAGGGTGCTCAGGCACTTTGATATGAGTTTTCACACTACACCAAGTGGAACTTATGATTTTTTTTTTTTTTTTTTTAAGTACTGGAAGCAACTTTAATACCAATTCCAATTGGAGATACCACCAAGGGTATCTGAAATTTTGGACTGTGGGTGAAAAAACAGAAGAAGGGGGAAAGATTTTTTTACATTAAATATCATTTACATGATATGATGATGTTTACATTAAATATCATTTAATCCAATAGCAAGTAAAAGCGAGTATAGAAACCAGCACAAAGTCTACTAGGCCAGAAATAGTCAATACTTTTCTAAGCATGAAATTGTGAGATTTCACTATAAAGTCAGCTAAGACATTTTTTTCTCATTTTGTTTTTAGAATGCTCTTTGTAAACTAATAAGGATGTCATATTTTTTCCTCTGGTTTTTG
>VZRH01003064.1:861602-884318 GCA_013397555.1 Urocynchramus pylzowi
TTTTTTTTTTTTTTTTTAAGTACTGGGAGCAACTTTAATACCAATTCCAATTGGAGATACCACCAAGGGTATCTGAAATTTTGGACTGTGGGTGAAAAAACAGAAGAAGGGGGAAAGATTTTTTTCACAGAACAGATATTTTCTGGAATGATTCAAAGTTTTTGTTAAATTGCAATATAAATGTAATAGCAATGACTCCAAATGTAGATCTTTGTAATGCTTTTCCTCCAAGTTTTACTCTAGAATCTATGTACTTAGATCTCATCTTAAATAATGTGATTCCCTTTATTAATTTATGTTTACATTAAATATCATTTAATCCAATAGCAAGTAAAAGCGAGTATAGAAACCAGCACAAAGTCTACTAGGCCAGAAATAGTCAATACTTTTCTAAGCATGAAATTGTGAGATTTCACTATAAAGTCAGCTAAGACATTTTTTTCTCATTTTGTTTTTAGAATGCTCTTTGTAAACTAATAAGGATGTCATATTTTTTCCTCTGGTTTTTGTTTTTTTTTTTTTTTTGGGGGGGGGAAGGAGGGTGTCACTGTTGGCTCATTACCTGAGGCTCTGCTAGAAAATCCCAAGTAGTTAATATTTCTGTCTGATGCCTGACAGAATTCAGATTGTTTACAGGTCTGACTGTAAAGAATCCATTCTGCCAGAACAGGTAACCTGCAGCAAATAGGCTATGACAGCTTGATCAGTGATAAAAACAAAAAGGGGAGGGGAAGATGATGATGATGATGATAGTGAAGGTTAGTTTACTCTTGTCAGTGTCCTTCACAGATCTGTGACAAACCAGGTTTAACACTCAAATAACAGGAAAATCCAGTGGAAAGCTTCATTGCAATTTGCATTAGTGTGATCTGATTTGATCCTACAGCTGCACTCAGCAAACACCTGAGCCATGCCACTGCTGGCTGCATCCCCTGCCTGTTGGTGGTAATGTGTGTATTAACCAGGCTCCTTTCCCTCTGATCACTGCTCTGAAAGGAATCAAGGAAAGATAGCATGTTTTCAGGTCTGGGATCATTTGAAAAGAGTTAAATTGCTTACAAAATCTGGTAGTGGATTTATATTTTTGTACCAGCCATATGTCTCAGTATCTAACACAAATGCCCTTGTGTATTTTGTAATAAGACCGTATTTAGAAGGAAGAGTTACATATAAAATGTGTTAATGCAATTTTGCTTTTTTTTCTATCATCCATATGTCTTGGCAGCAAACATCTGTAGCCTTTGACATTGATGTTGTGTGTTTCTTGTTTAGAATTTCTCTTTCTTGGAGCTCAGATGTAAACCTGTCCTTAATCAGTGAAAAAAAAAAAAAAAAAAAAAAAAAAGAGAATTGGAATAAAAGTCTAAGAACAGAAAGTTTTTNAAAGGAGAAAAGTAAAACAAGCTGAAAGGGAAACCAAATAAATAAAAATTACACTTTGAACTTTTGCTCTTTGTGATGCATAGGGAGGAGACTGCCAGCCTGCCTCAGAAAAGGCCAAAGACTGCATAAGCTCCCTGATAAAAATGTCTATCACATTCAGCTCAGGTGGTCATTTAAGATGAAGAGGGAAGCTCCATCAGCAGAGCAGTGTGAGGAAGGCCACCCGTGGTTTGTGTGTCTGCACTGCACTGATTGAGGCACTGGGGAGCTGAAAGTCATTCAGACACACACCCTGGGATTCATCAATTAAATATAAACCATTCAAACAAACGCCAGGAAAACAAAGCTTTACACGGCTGGGTTCACATTTTGCTGTGTGTTTTCTCCATGATTGCTTCTCTTCACTAAGAGGAATAAGTGCTCATGGCTGGGAAAACTTGGAGCTGGGAGAAAAAAAAACATTTTTGAAGTGATTTATAAGGGTTAAAATTACCATAGAATGGTTTGGGATGGAAGAGACCTTAAAGATCATCCCATTCCAAGGGCAGGCACCCCTTCCACTATCCCAGGCTGCTCCAAGCCCCTTTCTTGGGCACTTCCAGGGATCCAGGGGCAGCCACAGCTGCTCTGGGCACCCTGTGCCTGCCCACCCCCACAGGGAGCAATTCCTTCCCAAAATCCCATCCATCCCTGCCCTGTGTCAGCTTAAAGCCATTCCCTGTGTCCTGTCCCTCCATGCCTTGTCCCTCTCCATCTCTCTTGGAGCCCCTTGAGGTCCTGGAAGAGGCTCCAGGATCTCCCCAGCACTTTCCCTCCTCCAGGTGTGCCCCCCCAGCTCTCCCAGAGCAGAGCAGAGGGGCTGCAGCCCTGGGGCAGCTTTGGGACATTCTCCAGAGCTGCTCCATCTGTCCTGGACCCAGGACTGCAGGTGGGCTCTGAGGAGAGCAGGGTAGGGAGGAGCATCCCCTCCCTCACCCTGCTTTTGGGGCCCCCCTTGATCCTTTGGCTTCCTGGGCTAGCAGGGCCCCTTGCTGGCTCTCTGTTCAGAGACAGGGATGCCATGAGGGAGAGTGGCAAATTTGCACAAACCCAGGTATAATTCATGCTCCAGCAGCACAGAAAAAGGAAAGAGAATGGACTCACCTACTGTGATTCCTTCCTAATGCTGCCCTTGGAGGGGCTGGGGAAGGGTTAAAAAGCTAAGTAGTATTTCACAGATGATAGGATGAATAAATGATTATAACCAGCCAGAATATGTTTAATGTATTCATTGTCCTAATAATATGACTAACTCCATATTTATATCACTTATTATTGCCTTACATTTCAGAAATGTGAAAACATATTTCAGGCTTATTCTCACCTTTCAGAAATGTCTGAGCATTGTCTAGCAGATATTCTTGTAATCATTACTTATGGAATATTTAAGCAATTAGTAATATGAATCTGGATGTGACTGCAGCCTTTTGGAATCAAGATTGTTTTGCCAAAATGGTGTTTTTAAAAGTGTTTTTCTTGACATAAAACAATGTAATTCTTCTGTATATTAAATAAATTGCTTTTTTTTTTTTTTTTCTTTTAATATTGCCTTAGCTGGTTTCCCTACCTCTGCAGTACTTTTATTAGTTTGTAACACGCAGCTCCCAGGATAGCACCAGATGGATCTGAATATATGATGGCTTTTTAACAATAGTCTGTCATCAGTGACTGCTCCTCTAAGTGCTCTTCCCTTCATTCAACAGCTAAATGGACTCTTAAAGCATGAAAAAGAATAGATATGCAGCTGTTATTATACAAGCTTTATTAAGATAGAACTTGCTAAAGATCAGGTAAATTACAGTAAATCATGTAAATACAGTTGTTTCCTTAAATCTAAGAGGACAGAGATTTCTTTTTAATGCACTGTGGGCATCTGCCCGCACTGTGTGTGCTTCCTCACTGCTCCTCTGCCACAGACAGCATTTGCTGATAAATTTAGCAGCAAGGAATAGCCACAGTGGTTGTTTCACTGTGCATTAAATGATCTGTCAGACATGGAAGTTGACAATTTATCCACCTGAACCAAAGAACTCTTTGCCTCCCTCCGCAGATGTGCATGCAAAATAAGCTGTCTTTGCTCTCCAAGCTCGCTCTCCCACCAGAAGGAAGAGGGGGTTTTGCCAAAATGGAATGGAAAAAGAATTCCAAGGCTGCAGTAGGGATAACTTTGCATCTCTTTTGTCTTAATTATATTAACAGAAATACCTACTAATTTATTTGAGGAAGCTTTTTGAACTGAAGCCCAGAAAGATCACCTGCTCAACATGTAATTTTGATACAACAAAGGCCCTGCATTTGGAAGATACCGAGATTTCACAAAGAAGCTGCTGTTAGTTGAACATGTTGTTTGCCTCCTCCTATTTTCTTTCCACCAGAAATAGTAAATATTCCTGCCCACACATGCAATGCTAAACAGTTTATCAAGATGCAAGGAGCAGGTGCAGTACCTGGTGGCATCATATTTCAGGAGAAATAAATAGGACTCTGAACTGATGAAACTCGTCCCATCAGGCCCCACTATCTCATCTCTAAAGCTGACTTCATTTCCAAAGGATATATTGCCTTGTGCTAAAGAATCCTCTTATTTCAAGAAACCTACAGAGATGCAAGGAATATTTTAGGATGTGCTTTTACTGCAATGACTGCCAAGGTAGGGATAGAATGAGAGACTCTTCTTTACACAAGAATAAACTAACTCCCTCATGATTTAAAAAGATGCTCCTTCTCAAGCTGTGCCTTTATGGTACCATAGAGATATCTCAGATAAATATACACAATTCTCATTTGCTGTTTCACTGGAATGTGACAGATGCAAATGTGCTGTGGACGTGCACCTGGAGTGGTGCCAGGAGCATCATTCCCCACCCAGCTCTGCTGCAGTGAACACATGTGATTTGGGTCAAGTTTGGGTTTTTTCTCCTCTAAATTCCACTTTTACTGGACAAAAAAACAGTTCTCGCTTGTTTTCTGCAGATTCTCACTAGTTTCATTAAAAAATCATAACACAAAGCCAGTCCATTCTGGGGATTCTGGCTGCAGGAACTAAGTCAAAGCCATAAAACATTCTCCTAGCCCTCACAAGCTCTCACAGAGCTTCCCTCTTAAATCAGTCTGGGAAATCAGGTGAACCCCACAGTGTGGCCTGGCATTGGAAATCTTTTTCTGTTCACCACCCCAGAATCCAAATCAGCTTATACAAACCCTTTTATAGTCTGGTAAAAGCTGAGAGAGGTGATCTGCCAAGCTACAGAGTTCATTCTCATCTAATACTTTCTAACAAAATGTTTCCTATTCTACCAAGAGATTCCCCTGGCTAGAGAGGTGACCTACCTGGATGGTATTTAGAAGTTTTACTGTACTCTGTATTCTTCTGCCTTTGGTCTCACACTTGTGGAATATTTATGTAAATAGTTTCTGAGATTCATCCAACAGACACATCAAATGTTATAGGGAAAAGGGGACTTGACTAGGAATGCATTTTGATCTGATTTATAACAGACTGCTTGAAGAATTATGAGAGTTTGAAGTGGTTTGATGTAAATCTCTATTGAAAAGTATTGACAGCTGGACTTGATTTTCTGGTGGAGTTTTTTTAATCACTGCATTTGACTTCCACTGCCCTGGTGCCTTGGATCCAAGGTGTAGAGCACTGAATATCTCTGAATATGTCATTTAAATTTTAAAATAATAGGACTGTCAAGCCGGAAAGAATTCATTTGCAGAGCATCTTAAATTTGACTTTTTGTGAGAATTACTTACAGGGAAGTGACAGCTGATAAATTACTAGTGCTAGTTTTTTATTAGGATTAAACAGCTGAAATGTAGTTTAGTTTAAAGTATTTCTGACAAAATAGAGGATGAGCAGGTCCACTAAACAGTGCTGGGAGTGCACTTTGTCATCCCAGCTGGGAGAGCTGGGCTGTGACCTTGGGATTCTCCCTCAGCTCCACTCTGAGCCAGTTCTGGGCTACCCTTGGTGTTAGAGCAGAGTTATGGGCAGGTGACAAAAGTGAGCTCTCCTGGTGGGATGTGCTGGGGGAGGGAAGGCCACCTGGATCCCTGGAAGCCTTTCCTGCCGTGGGTGAGTGGGATCAGGTCCATCTTTAGGGTCAGGGAGCTTTCTGCAGTGCTTGGAAGGGGTTTCACACCTTGATATAAATGATATTTTTGACTTTTACAACTAAAGCTGCTGTGGTGAAGAATCAAAAGGAGAGCCTGTGGTATTTTCATTAGGAGACAGCTAAACAGAAGTTTTGTGACTTTTTTGGAAAAGGAAGTTCTCATCTTTGTTACTTTTTAGGTAGCTTTGTGTTATAAATTCACAGATTCTCGTCGCCTCATACATTTTTGTTGCTTTGATTCATGGGACTCAGTAATTCTAAGGAGAAGGATAAATGTAAAAAAGGTTCCTGTTTGTTCTAAAATAAAGGAATGAACTACCAGACAGTAGAAACACAAAACTATTTGGTGTTTAAACTTGCATCTTACTTTCCCCTTTTGCATTGCATAGCTCTTGCCAAAACAATAACTCCCCTGTTTATTTCTGATAGTGCTTTACTCAGTGTTTCTCTTTTATTTTCTAAAAATCATATTTCTGAGAACTTCTTCATTCCTCAGCACCTCCCCATGCCAAATGGCTGTCAGACAGGAGCTTTGTTTCACTTGGGGTCCTTCCAAGGCTCCCCTCCACACTTCCCTCACTGTTTCAAGTCCCTGTCACCACCAGCACTACTGAAACAGGAGGAAATAAAACACAACAGCAGATTTAGGCTCTTCTTCTGCTACATTTCTCTTGGTAATTCCTATTTCTTTCTCACAAATGTCCTAACCCCATGTTTGAGCAGACAGAAGGCTGAAGTAATTGTCTTTTAAAAATAAATGGGAATTAATAGACACTGAAATAGCCATGGGGCAGGTGAGAGAGGTTCATGCTAGAGAGGATTTGCACGATATTTTTATTGTAGTGACTCCTCTTTTAGGGTTTTTACTGCTTGTTTAAAAGGACAGGAACACATTCCTTTCCTTGGTGAATACAAGTAGGCTTATGCATTAAATAAAAACTCTTGCATAATAAATTCACCAGCCTGATGTTCCTCAACTGAAATTTCTTGTAAATGGAATAATCTCTTGGAGCAGCAGGTGACAAGGGAAGCACAGCTGTGATCTCGTGTGTGTGAACAGACCCTGCTCTCTGTAAGTCTGCTCTTACCCCTGTGTGACACCAATCCCTGCAGGACAATTTCCCCTTTGGCTTTTCTCTCCTTGGATAGTCTTCTGGGTTATTTAATTTATTCCTTCTAACTTTTATAGAGGGCAGAATGTATCCACTTAATAGCTTTTTATTTCCCCTCTCCCATTCCTCATCAGTTTTTCTGGCTATCTTATTTCAGAAGTTAAGGAGGAGGGTGTTTTCCCTGAAAGCAAGAACAATGGTGTTTTTAGCACGAAATTTTAGACTCTGAAAAATGAAAGTCCAATGAGTTACTAACAGTTTCACCTGTTTTTCTTACATAGTCTTTTACCTTATAGCAAAAAATTCTCTGAAAGGTTCTCTGCACTATATAAATAATATTGTGTAGCTGCATATTAGCAATTGTTCACTGAGATCTACACCTCCAAAAGGCCTTCTCAGTTCTCCCTTTGTATAGAATAAGTTCAGTGTGTGCCCAGGTGTTGGGTTGTAACTCATATTTTATTTAAATCTGAAGTAAATGGTCTGGAAGTTATCACAGGAGTGATATCACAGGAGTCTGCCAGACCATGGAAACTCCCCCAGTTTGTAATTTGCAAAGCTCCATCCACCTTTTAATTGCTGAAAAAAGGGTGGACTGGATATTCTACCACTGCAAACAGTACTTGGGAACAATGTGGATTTTCCTTAGAGAGAATTCACTGCTTTTTTGTTCTGCAGGATATTAAAGGTCTCTAATGATCTCCTAGAAGTAATACAGGGCAACTAATTATCTCCTTGAAATAGTCTCATTTCAGCTTTGCTCAAGTACATGGAGCTCTCACTATTACCAGGAGAGGCCAGGGAAAAGGCACTGGAGATCTTGGCCCTAGGAAATGCATATTTACTGGTGTTCATCAGTCAGGAGCTTTGGTTATGTGATACTTTTCTCTGCAGGCTAATATGCATTATTACAGAGGAAGAAATGAATTTTTGTAGTGTCCTGTAAATCAGGAGAGAGATCTTTTGTGTGGTTTTTAGTTTGACCATTTCACTGAGTGTATTGGATTGATTACTGGTTCCTGAACACTTACAAAAAAAAAAAAAAAAAAAAAAAAAAAAAAAACAAAAACAACCCAAAACTACAAAAATAGGGTTGAAAATCTGAGAGAAATGTGTACTTATGGAACTCATTCACTCTTACCTTCCTCTAGCTCCTTACCTTACCTAACTTTCTGTGCTCATATCAGGAAATCTGCTCCATTCTCTGCTCCATTCTGAAATCTCACACAAATCAACCAAATGACTCCCAAAAGCCAAACCTTTCCTTGATCTTGTCCAACAGAAGCCCATCAAGTACCATGTAAACACTTTTACCAAGGATGAGTTCTTTACTTGCCAGCCTTTGTCTCATGCCTTCAGCATTAATATTCTATTAATATTAATATTTCCTTTGCTTTATTGCCTCAGTTTAGAGCAAAATCCCCAGCAGGGCTGCCCTGTACAGATCTTTACCCACTCCAGAGAGCTGAACAAGTGGAAGGCAGTTGTGTAATTGGATAAAAAAAGTCCACTTTGCAGGCCATGGGTAGTTAGTTAATGGGTTAAAATTAAAAATAATTTAAGTATCATTTCTTAATTAAACAGTTTATCCTTAGAAAAACCTTATAAAAAAAAAAGAGATTACTCCAATTTTAATTTATTAAAGTACAATAGAACTCACAATTTGTGAGACTGTACTATAAATAAAAACTAGTAAAAATCTAAATCCAAAAAAAATACTGTCTCACACATTTAATCCCAAACCTAACAATAATAATAATAAAGAAAAATGTATATGTACATACTCAACAAGTGAAAGCTGTTGGGATTTGGCCCTGGTGGCACCTTTCAGGATCTCACCAAGCCACCACAGTGCACATAAAATGAAGACAAATTTCCCTTCAGTTTCTCTGCCATTTTTCATTCCTTGTGTCTTTAGGAAAAGACAGGGAGAGAAAGCGAGAGGACAGTTCTCCTGACAGAGAAGAATTTAGGAGAGCACCACCAAGATGCAATTTTTTGTTCTACTCTTTGAGTAAACTTGGTTGCTTTATAAGTGAAAATTTGGGATTCTCTGTCCTTTTACAGCTGTTGACTGCAGCATCAGGAAACAAATTTATTCTGAAACTTTTTCTTTAAACAAAACATCTTTCTACTTGCAGCAGAGTCATAATGAACCAAAGCTTATTCTATACATGACAATAACAGCTAATATTGCTGTTACACAAAAATTTACCCAGATTTAACACCTGCTATCTGATACTACTGGATTATTATAGAACCAGAAGTATGTTACTTAGTGTGAATAAATTTATTATTATTATTATTATTATTATTATTATTATTATTATTATTATTATTATTATTATTATTATCATCTTGCTGGCATCATGTGAACTAACTGCATGAGGTGTTTAGTCACCAGAGATAGGAGCAGAAACTATTCTAATAAATGGAACTGCCAGGAACACGATTTTTCTTTTATTCTTTTCCTTTTTCTCAAGCTGAATCTCATTACAATAAGCTGGAGTTTGATAATGCTCTTGGAGATGCCATCAGGAACACATCCCAATTTGTCCTGTAAAACTGGCTAATATACATTTGTATGTGAAATGCAGCAGCAGATCTTACAAGATACACACATCCAAGCACGGGGTAGTTAGTGTTGCATGCATTATTTATGGCCTCATTTGGCTTTTAATGTGAGTAGATTGTGGAATTGTCTGGACTGATATCTCTGGAGCATCCCGGTGCAGAAAACAAAAGAGCTGCAGAGCAGCTGCGTGCCTGTGGGGAGGAATGCTCTGAACTTTTCCAGTATCAGGGGGAAAATAAGGAATATAATGAAGCATTCGACCTCTGAGTAACAGGAGCCAATTTGGTCCAAATCAGGTGGAAATTACTCAGCAAGCTGAGATTGTCTTTCTGCACAAAAAAATAAGTGCATCAGAGACCTGATCCAGTCAGGCTTCCCAGGGATTCGTGGTGGGGTTGGGATTTTAGGGATGGTCTCTGTGGGTTTGTGCTCTGTGGATCTGCTGGGGTGTGCTCAGGCTCCAGAGCTGCTCCCAGCTGAGCTTTGCTGGGCTTTGTCCCACCTGAGCACTCACAGGTCGGAAAGCCACAACCTTTAAAAACCCCAAACGCGTCTGTTCTTAGTCAGGAGTGTCCTCAGCAACCCGGCCTTGTAATTAAGCTATTTAATGACCCTAAAGACTATTTGAAAGCCCGAAATAATAGGTATGCCCTTGATTTAACGTAATTAAAAAATAAAAGTAAATTAGTTTCCCTCAAAATCTCGTGCCTTATTTTGAAGCTGGCCTTAAATACTGTTTAGAGGTAAGGAAATGAAATGGAAAAATCTGCAATCCTTTTTACTGTCTCTGGCAGCCTTCCAAGCACAGAGCCCAAAGCCAAATACTCATTTTAACCATATTTTGTTTGGAAAAGATGCTTTAAGCAAATTAATTCAGTTTAAATCTGGAGCACTTTAATAATGTGTGGCTGCTGATGCTGATTAGAATAAATATTGTGCATTTGAAACATAATAGTCTTGTCTATAGCAAGACACAGTTACTACACACTTCTAAAAGGATGGAGCAGACTGACTGCAGTGCTGAGAAACTTTCATAACTGTTGGGATTACAGCATTAATGTACAGCTTTCCATCTCTAGCTGTGTCTGATCATTCTCCTTTTTTTTTTTTTACTTCTGAGAAATTCAAACAATGTTTTTAGATTCACCAAGGACCATGTCCTGAAGTTGAATTTGAGAAGCAAAACTACCCTGTCTTATTCCCACTGTACAGATCTTTTTGATTTTTGGTTTTTTCTTGCAGAGCTGCCTCTGACAAAGATGTATTTGGGACATGCTATTTATCACATCTAATGTCATCTGATGGGAGAATCCTCCATTGTGAGGACCCTTCATGTGATTTTGAGGACCCTTAAAGTGATTTTGGGACGATTTTTAACACAAAAGGCTTTAGAAAGTTGCAGGAAATCTTTGTTATGACTGTGTATCTCTGTTTTGAAACTAAGCTGAAGCCTGGCTTTGCCAGTGGTGACCTTGGTGGCACAGGGATGGATCAGTCAGACCTTCACCTGACTCAGGACCTGCCTATAAAGTGAATTCCTCCTTTTACAGCTCAGTCTGTGCCTCTCTCCTCAGCCTTTCTCCATCCATTTGGGTATGAAATCACCATTTTGATTTGCCTCAGACATGGCTCTGTGTAAATGGTGCTGTAAAATATCAAATTACTCACTGAGGTCAACCCCTTGTGCCCCAGACAGGGTCAAACTCTTCCCTCTCCTGAAACTCAAACAGTGAAATGAAGACAGTAATGTGAATTCCTCTTACCTCCAGCAGGTAATTAATACCCAGCTCCAAAAAAAAAAAACTCTGAAAGGAAAGTTTTCTCCTTTTTCTTTTTTTTTTTTATTTTAAACTTCCATTAAATTTTCAGCTGTGAATATCAGAACTCCATTTACGGCAGCAGTTATCACAAACAAAGCTGCAGCTCTAAGTGCAGAGCTGCAACCCTGGCAAAACCCTTTTCCCTGCTCTGCAGAGGAGCAGGTGCTTATCCCCTTACCCAGGGCATCCTGCTGGATTTCCTGCCTGCTTCAGCCCTTCCTGAGGATCACTCAAGGAACTCTTCCTATGCCCTCACCACCACCTTGGCCAGCTGTGACTTACAGGTGCTTCTGTGGAAATTAATAATTGGTGTCTAAATAAAATGAGGAAAATTTTCTTCCATTCCACAGGAATCTGTAGGAGGAAAGACAAATTAAATAATCTGTTGTGGTCTGGTTTTTGTTTGAATGTTGCATCCAGACTTTATCTGTAAATATTCCATTTTAAGAATTCCCTAGAAATTAGGTTATTTGTGATCTTTCAAAGCAGAAGATGCCAGTGTAATGTTAATAATTTGGAGCAGACCTTTGTGTCAAGGCTTTAGTGCCTTTGTGTAAATGCCCTTATGAATAAAATCAGGCACATGAAAACCACTCTTTGAACACGGTGCCTTTTGAAGATGCCAGAATACTGCAAGTATTGGTTTGAAAAGGTTTTTCCATAAATGACCAGCAGCTCTTTAAGGAAACAAAGTCAGCCAAGGATGCCACAAAGCCAGAAATGCTATCAGGACAAAGTAGGGCTCTTATCTCCCAGGGATTGATTGATTGATAGTCATTTCATAGAAAGAGTTATTTTTAGAAATTCAAATTAGTTTCCATTAAAGCTACTGCTTTTAATTATAAAAAAAAAAAATAGATTTACTGAAATTGAACTCTTAATGTGAGATTTAATAAGGCGAGTATTGCAACTCAGAGAGAGTTTGAAAAATTCCATTTGCTTCAAAACTTTTATGATGTTGTTCTCTAAATAGACTCTTCCCATCGAAATTCAATGTAATATTTTGACCAATAACAATTTTCAGTATTTAAATGACCAATATGGTAATATAATTTCAACAATAATTTTAAAAGGTGTTTACATGATTATGTTTGGTGTTATGGGATTTTCTTAAATGCTTTCTCTACATTTTTTTTTTCATACAAAATTTTTTTTTTTCATACTGTGTGGAATGTTAAGATGATAAAATTCTATCCTGAACCCCTCAACACACAATGAAAAATCAGAACTGAGTAATAAAATGTTTTGAATTTATTGCTCATGAGAACTTCTTTGAAGAACTAATTCATGCTGATCTTATGTATGAGTATCTGAAACTCAGTTTATTCAGTTTTCAGCTATTTATGTTTCTGTGTAAAATGAGAACAAAATGAAGCACTTTGTTGCACTCTGGTCTTCCCAAGGATATTTGTGCATTGGCTTTTTAGTTTCTGCTGTCTTTTTAAAAAACAAATTTTCAAAGTTGTCTCTGTCGATAAATGAAACACACAATTATACAGGATATCTAAAAGTTGATTCTATGCTTATCCAGAAATAACTTTTTGAGATTAAGTATCCAGAGCCAAGAAGGAACACAGAATGAAACTCAGTACAATTCTGTATTAAGGTTTCAGGTTTAAGATTTGGTGTATGAGATTTAAATTTTCATTCATAACATAGATTTTCAATCACTAAAAAACTCTATCATGATATCCAGGAGACTTAAAAAACGGTGAGATCTTTCAGACCTCAGCTAGAAATTGAGATGCTGAATATCACTAAAAAAATTCTGGATTTTAGAAGAAGCTATAGGTACCATTTGATTAAATTTTTTGGGGAAAAATGAGAAATAGATTATAAATAAGCTGTTTTAAATGTTTCTGGGAGGCAGCAGGTCACAGCTGTCAGGCAGTGATGGCAACACAGACAGGGAATTTCTCTGTGCTCATGGCAGGAAATGCTGGAATCAAGGCCAATTCCAGGTGGAATTACAGACTCCAAGGGCTGCTGGTGAAACAGCAACCCCAGAGAGGAGGGTGGGAGATGCTGCCCACAGTGAGGAATGGGTCTGATTCAGGAGAGAACCACAGCAAGCCATGTGGAACTATTTAAGAGGAGTGGAAAGTAAGCAGTAGGTGTAAAGAGCAGTTTATTTTAGCAACAGAGAAGGTGAGAAAATTCATTTAGCGGGTCCCAAAAAGAGTATTGTGCTGTCAAGCAGGAAGAACTGATAAACACTTCATACTTACAGACTTTTTAATTTATCAAAATGCCTGTATGCAGTGCCCCAGGCACACTTATAATCCTCTTCTTTAGCACATATAAAAATATAAGTTGACCCAGTGTCACCATCTCCCAGTCTGTTGGAAATGGGAGAAGAGATCAGCACTCCAGGCTTGGGGACTGCAGCATTTCTGTTCCATGGGCTTTCCTGGTAAAAATCCCTATATAATGCCCCTTTCTGCTACACTGCACTGCCCTGATGTGTGGCCTCCCTTCCTGTAAAACTTCAGGTGAACCATCAGCAATTTTAAGAATGGGCTCAAATTGTCTTGGTTTTGTTTTGTTTGCTTTTTTTTTTTTTTCATACAATTGGAATTACTGAACACTGAACAGAATTCCAGAAAAATAGTCATGGGAGAGTGTAAATTCCTCATTTTTTATTCTCAACACAAGTTCATGGGCTAAAAAATAACCATAGCTCAACTGGGGTGCCATAAATATTCTGGCAAAGAGTTGGAAAGGATACACACTCCTGTTTAGGGAGATTTTAATGAAAAATAATGTACCAAGAGCAATTCCTCTTCTGTAATGAGGAAACTTTCAATTTCCATTGATCTCAACTATGGATGTATCACACAAAAATCTTGTAAGTAATGAGATTTAAAGCATTTAAGCTTAAGTTGACATTTTCTCCCTTAAATTTAGCTGTAACCTGTCACCCTGTTTATGCACTTCACAAAGCACTGGGCAGCTTTGCAGGGGACTATTCCCAGTAGGAGATCACATAAAACTCCATCTTCCACACACTCAGTCTTACTCAAATCACAAAAAAAAATTTCAGTGTTTAAAAATAATTTTGGCCATATTTTCTTCTCAAACGTCCTTCAGTTCCCTTTAGTTGTGGCTAAATGCACCCAAGCTATGGTAGTTTTTTCTTATTTTGTCATCATGTGAGGTGATTCTCTTACACCTGACAGCTTTCTTTCAAGCCCTGGTTTCTACAAGATATATTAAAATATGTAATTAAATACATATCCTTTTCCTAAGGTGCTGGGTGATGGCCATAAAAAAAAAAAAAAGAAAAAGAAAGATAGAGAGTAAAGATTTTTGTCTCACTAGTAAATATTGTGAAGATTTCTATTTTGTTGCTTATATTCAGCTTTTAATGGTTTATTGAAAGGGGTGATAGTGAAACTGTTCTTGTTAATCAAGAGTTAGAAGGTGTGGAGTGACTAATCAGAGAAAAATAACAACTGGAGGCAAATCCCTTCCCACTGCTGGAAGTATGGGGAAATACTGAGTATTCTGGAAAAAGACTAAAATACACTTTATATGAAAGAAACCTGACAAACTGGAGAATGAGCTTTGCACACAGAATTATGGCAATCACAAAGAATCTAATCTAGGTTGTGTAATACTGAACAGATTTCCTAAAGATAGCAGGAGAAAGGAACCCCCTGAGAAGGAGTGAAAATGAGAAACCTTAGGACAGAGTGGGGAAAGGAATTATCAAATTTATGCACATGAGAATAACACAGAATGAAACAGCAGTGAGGAGATTTGGTGTGGACTCTCAACTGGTGACTTGTTATTCCAGAGGGAACTCTGCAGGTGAAAGATAATGTCAGAGATCTATGGAAACCAAAGGGAAAAGAAAATCAGGCAGTTGATGAAATTTGTAGTAAACACAGCCATTATACTAAAACTTTAAAGAATTCAAGAAAATATGGGGGATTTCTGTGTGAAATACATAATTTCTGGCACCTTGCACTGGAGTGGTGAGGGGGTTATTTGTAGAGAGCAGCTCTCCTCTTGAACATGAGTGAAGATGGAGGAATTCAATGCAGAATTAACAACCTCAGACTGAATAAGACCAAATTTAGCATTTTATTTTGGCAATCCATTAACCTCAAAGATGTTAATGTACTGAAATCTAAACATAAGAACAAAGTTCAAAGCTGTTAGAAACACTGAACTCTGTCAGCAGGTTCTGTTGGTGTTGTAGTAAAATCTGAATTTGCCTAAAACACTTCCAGACGGTCACCCTTGAGACAGGGAAGCCAAAGAATTAAATTTAGTGTTTTCAAACATATTCCTGCTGGTTCCACCACTATCTCTTTTTTAACCCATTGGTGGCACTCAGATATATCCTCCAAACCTAAATAGGAGCCTCTGAGATAGAGTATTGCAGAAATAGAGTATTCCAGAACGTGTTATTTGCCATTTTTGTACATCAAAATTTCTGCCAACCATAGAGAAAAATAATGCAAAATAAGGATTAAAAATTTAACAAGGATATAAATTAGCACAATTTCAGAATTCCATTTTGAACCAGAAACTGATCACATGTGGTCTTCTAATACTGGATAAATATTAGAGTTTTTAACATACAAAATGCCCTGTCTTTTGTGTGCTGAAAGGACATTTCCACTACAATAGTTGGGGACTATTTCTGAAATACCTTTAGAGGTTTGTCAAAATATGTTTTATTTCTACTAAAGCAATTTTCATAGTTACTGAATCAGGTATTTGTATCAGTCATAGATTGTTCCTATCATACTATTTTCATTAAGAACCTCGACAGAGTTCCTTCAGATCTTTTAGAGGAGTCATTCAAAAGCAAAATTTCCACGAGGTGTGGTGATTTCTGCAATGCTAACATCTTCATCAGTCTTTATTGTAACTTCTCATTAACTTATTGAGTTGGTTGAGTTGTTCAATATTGAAATCAGGGTTGCTTAAAAAAAAAAAAAATCTATTTTTACAGAGCTGCGCCATCTGGCAAAGCACTATTGATAGCTGTGAACAAAGGGTTTGCAGTGCTGTGATTTATCAGGTGATTGGTTTGCTGCACCTGGTTAATGCAAGAGAACATCCTGAGGAACCCACAGGCTCCCCAGAGCTCAGAACTGCATTTCTGCATCTCTGCTGCAGATTTCAGAGGCAGCAGGAGAAATTACCCCTTTTATTCATACAGGCTAGGAATTTCAATTCTCATTACAGTGAAACCAAGGAAAACTCTGATTTGCTTCTGTGAGTTTAGGACCTGAGGTTTTATGTGTGTGCTCTTCCCCTACTCCTGCCCATGGAGTAAAATGTGTGCTGAAGTGCAGAGATTTAATCTCTGTCACTCAGATGCCAACCTCAGCTGGCTAAGATATGCACAGAGCCAGGATCTGCCTCTAATAGCACCCAGGAGTTGGGGAATTAATCTAAGCTGATGAAGTGTGTCTCCTCAGTGCATAAATCAGCTGGAATAATGGCACTGATGTGGAAGGAGGGTGTGGAGAAAAAGAAGTTTGAAATGAGCCACAGCTGAGGAACCCACTAATGGATTGGGCCTTAATGTCAACTAACTGTGGGAGTCAGTTCTGACTGTTGGATTCCCTCAAGCTTCTGTAATATGGATTTATTATTTAAAAATAGTGACCACATACTGAAGCATAAGATTGCTTTCACCCTTGTTTGTAACATGCATATTTATATACATCTTTCTAATATTTCAGTATTTTGAATCATACCCATCCTGACTTGCAACTTTGGTATAGTTTGACCTGATCTTAGAAGAACTGGAAGAATTCAGACTATGAATAAGAAAACAAAGGTTAAACTCTTTGGTATTCAAAGAAATTAAGTATAAGTTATGCAGCCCATAATTCTCAGTAATTTACACAAACCTGGCTAATTCAGAATCATAATACTCTTCCTATGGGAAGTTTAGAACATTTAGTCCACTTTTATTCCTGTGAGGAGTTCCATAAAAAACAGGAATTGCAGAAATCACCAGTCAGTTTTCTATTATGTTTTGATGCTCTAAATAGTTAATGCCTTGCAGCAAATTTACTGTACTACCAAGCCTGGATAATTTGGATAATTTTCTAATTCAGGCAATCATTAGGTGTTTATTAGTAAAAAGTCATTATTGCTAAGTATTACTTTAACGATGAATGACCACATAAGATATGTGGTAATTTAATAAGTGTAAAATTTGAGACTATTTTATTCCCCACAGACAAAAATTGGTATTTTCTCTGTGGCTCACAACATGTTTAATGGATACTGAGAGAAGACAGTGTGCAATAAAGTATAAAGCAAGAAATTAACTGCAAATAAACAATAAAATTTCTCCTCAGTTATTACAATTTCAAGCTTTCAAATGGCATGGTGAGCTGAATTTCTATTATAATAACAGTTAAGGGTGCAAGGTTCTTCGAAACTCACCTGAAATCTAGGGTGTTAAACACATATATTCATGATTTTCATAAGATTTAAATAGGAGATATTTGGTTTTTGTGTAGTGAGTGATGAAGCAGAATTAAGAGCTGTGGTCCTGGGTTATCTCTAAGCCTCAATAGATAAAAGCTTCCCTATATGGTCTGAGGATCTGCAAGCCCTAAACAGCTGAAAACAAGAGTTTATTGGGATTTATCAATTAAAAATAAGGTTATGGTTTGAAAGCAATGTGAATTTATCAAGATGAAACATTTTGCCAGGGCAGTCAAGAAGGGAAGGTGTGGTGGGCTGACCTGGGGCAGCTGCCAGTCTTCCTCCCCAGCAGGACAGGGGGAGAAAAGGGAAAATCAGAATCTTGTGGGCTTTAGACAAAGGCAGGGAGATTCTTTACCCATTGCCATCCCAGGTAGAAAGGGCTCCATGGGCTGCAGGGAAATCACTGCTCCTCTGCTCTCCCTCCGTGGGCTGCAGGTGAATCTCTGCTCCAAAAAAAGCAAATAAGTTTAAAATTCTTCTATTATAATACCTCCTAGACCAGCATCTGTCATGCTGAAATGCCTTGGAGAAGTTCAGTGTGTAAAGAGGCAAAAAAAGTGTAAAATGTTTTCAAAATTACCAAAACTTTTCAGTACTTAACAAAATCCTTGTGCCTTTCCCCCCCCCCAATTCAGTGACAGCTCTGCTCCACATCTGAAATAGTCAAGCCACTGGCAGGTTTTCTTGTAGAACATTAATAAAAGCTAAGCTGACAATCAGAAACAATAATTTACAGTGAGTGTAGGAGCAAGAAGTGGGCAAATATGGCACCAGAATATCTGTTTGAAATGCCAGATGAAAGGGGAAGTGTTCCATCCACTGGAACTTCCCCCATCTCTGCAGCCTTTGTAGTAGAGATTTCCCCAACTATAAAAAGAAGCAAAAGAAGTTGTAGGTTATCACGCTTCATCACTTCTTCTTTAATCTCCATATAAAGGTGATTAATTTCAAACTCTTTCAACTACAGAGCGTTCACCATGCAGGGGAGTAGAAAATCAAGACCATCTTGAGAAGCAGTTTCTTACATATTGCAGAACTTTACTATTTTTTTTTTTTCCCTTTCCCCCATAGGTTTGCAGCAAAATCAGCCAAATGACATTAGCTATGCTTTAAATTTCAATTTCCACACTTCTTTCGTTCTGTATCTCGCTCCTTTTTTCATCTCCCCACCTAACTTCCTCAGATTTCAAGTGTAACGAATCTCCAACTCTGTGCATAAAGGGAAAGAGAAAAAAAATAGGAAACTATCAGGAACTTATGGATTTGTGCTTGGCAGGTTCAGAAAGTTTTCTGGGGTTTGATGATATCCAGCCATTTGTACAGTTGTTACTGATTTTGGTACCCTACACGATCTTTCTGGCTGTCCATCAATAGTTGCTGACCCTGGAGGATTCAGCAGCAGAAGTGGAAAATCACAAACCCCATAAATTGATAACAAGTACAGGTTCTGCTTTCTCAAAAGGATTTGTAAAATCGTTGCCACCACCAGGGTTCAAAGTGCTTCACTCCACAGAGCTGGAATCAGATGATACCCGTTGTATTTCTGTTTAATTTTAGCCCTGCTGTTGGCATAAATCTCATGGACCTTGTTTAGTGTCCCTAGGCTGAGACAGGCTTATATTTGATTAATTGCTAAGGATGACCTTGAAACTTTAGTCTAAGGGATGATAGTGGCTACCAGGGAAAGATGATGTTTAGCATCTCTATGCCACACAAAAACACTGCTTATTTATATAAAAAAAGAATTGGGAAATTTTCTGGACACAAAGGCTTTCCTTTCCCTGGACAGCTTTCTCCAAGATGTTATATTTGAAAGTCAGAAATTGCCTTCTTTCATATCTATATCCATTTATTTTAACCTGAAGTGTCTTTTTATCTTCATCTTCAAATAGAAAGGCTCAACCTCCAAAAAATTTGGCTTCTCAGTTTCACTGAATATTTTTCCACAATGATAGATGAAAGAAGCACAGCTTGTAGTCTGTGTAATCAAATATTGTATTTTTCTATCCTGTGAGTTCTGTATACATGCTTGAAGTTTATAATCAGTGAACAGTACCCAAAATCTTCTTACAATTACATCATTTTAAATACAGTCTCAATTTAATGCCAGATCTTTTGTAAATTAATGTGGGGTCATTTGTATTTTGCAACACTTGATATTAAATACTAATGAAAAAAAGTATGGAATTATTTTAGATGAGTTAGAAAAGTTTAGAGGTGGTGTTAATGGAGGGTTCCACCTTTATAAGGAATCAAAATAGCAGAAAGCCTATTTTTACCTTAAATAATCTGGTCTGATGTGCAGTTCATATGGAATAGTGATGCTGTTTGTGTACAGGAGGTTCCATTTGAAATGAGTTACACCAGCCATTATCTGTGAGACATCAAATTTTCTTTTTCAGACTTAGGGAGAATAAATGGGTTTTATTTTCCTCTGGGGGTCACCTGAATGAAGAGGTTTTACACATTGTGTTTTCTGTTCCCTTTGTTCCCAAAGATCTGAATGGTTACTTTTGCACATTTAGGGAGCATAACATAAATTTGCAATCTTTTTTTGGACCAGAAGAACATCATAAAAATGATCTCACTTTGCTTCATTACAACACCTGCTTGCAGTAAGATGGGATCTTATCTATTTCTGTAATAAAATGCCATGGAAGAGCTGTGCTCTTAATTATCCTGCTAAATAATGGGACACATTTAAAGCCTTTCCACTCCATCTCCCAGCGCTCATTAGTGTCACTTATGAGTTATTTGTCTGCCAGGTTTTGCTTTTTGACCAAAAAATAGTGTTAAATGCATATTCTGATATAAAATGAATGCATAATTAATAGTCCCTCCTGTTTCAGAAATTAATAACAGAAGAAATACCAAGTGTTTCACTGAAAGCCAATCCACTGAGAGGGAACCAAGGTATCAATATTTCAGTGTTTCTTATTGTTGGGAATAAAAGAAGTACCTCGACACAGCAGGTTTAATAGATTAAACAATAACAATTAGAGAATGGCTTCATAAAGCTTCTTGTTCACCTGGCAGGTTGAACAAATGAGGTATTTTTCAATTATGACAGATTTGCATGTGCTCTGTCTGAGGGCTGATATGGACTGAATTCCTTCTTGTGGAAACATAGGATAGGGGAATATTTTAGTTATTATTGTGAATTCTTAAACCTGTAGTGGTTTAATGGTTTCAACAGGGAGAGTTGAAACCACTACATATTTTTCTACAAAATACTTTTTCTATTGCATTAACTTATTTAACACTTAAAAAGTCCTTTGGAAGTGTTTTCAGTACTAAATATGAGTTGGGGGTGAGTGATTAAAACTTTATGGGTAGAATGTTAATACCAATAAAAAGTTCATTAAATGAAAATAGAGAATAAATAATTTGGAGATCCTGAAGTAAAAGTATAAATCAATTTAGTTATCACACTTGAACTGTTTTATGGTAACTGTTGTGGGGGAAATTGTTCAATGGAATTCTGTTAAAGAAAATATTTAATTCCCTTTAGTATCTGCTTTCAGCATTAAGATTTGCTTAATAAAAACTGCCTTCAGTGGGTTGTTTAACCAAGTGTTGTAATTGCCTGGCTGTGTGCATTTCATTAGAGCAGGAAGAGATTTGAGGTATTTATTCCTCCAGAAGCAGGAAGTGTGGAATTGCCCTGGAAATGGCTTTGACTTGCTCCCAGGTGTGGGAGCTGCTGTCGTGTCCAGAGGGGAAAGGAACAGGAGCTTTGTCTGATCAGGAGCCAGTGTTTGCTCAGAGAACACCACAATTATTCCTCTGCCATCTCAGTGAAGGGCAGAAAGTGCTCCCACAGCAGGTGGAACCACTGGATCCAGCACAAATCCAGGACACTAACCCCTGGAAGCTGATCAGAGCCCACCCATGAAAAAACCCCACAAGCCCAGGTGCACCTGAGTTTGTGTTGGCTGTGAAGGGGCTAAAATTCAAAATGATAGCTCAGAAAAAGAGATTAAATGTATTGTCACCACTTAATCCCAGTACATGTGACCCCACTGGAGCTTTGCAAAATAGTGATAAAAACAATACTGAGAACACCCAGGTGAAAGCACAGACTCTCTTCTGCTGTGGCCCTGTGACATTTCAGCTCTGCTTAGGATAAAAGTGTTGAGGAGTGCAGGCTTTGGATCCCATCAACTTTGCTGTAGAGGAAAGGAGGAAGAAAGTTAAAGAGACTTCCCTGGTTTATCTAAATCAAAGAGCATGGCAATCCTGGGATTAATTAATTAATTAATGATGGCAGTGATAGGAAAGGAGAGTGGGAAAAGAATAACTATGTCCTCCTGGATTAGCATAAATGGGGATCTTTAGCTAATCAGTAACCTTATTAGCATAGAGCAATCAGAGAATTGCTAGAATTAAATAGAATTAAATTTGGAAAAGCCCTCTAAGGGCACTGGGTCCAGCTGTTAACCCAGCACCTCTGTGGCTGTTGGGGGGCACAGAGCAGACCTGGCTGGCAGCTTCTGGCTGCTGCATCCCCTTTTTGTCCCAAATCAGGGAGGGCCAGGCCCTGCCAGGGCAGCAGCCCCCTGTGTCCCCTTCCCCAGCATGTTTATTGAGCAGTAATGCCCTCACCATGGGCAGGGTGACTGACAGGACACCAAACCAGATGATGCCATTCCTCAAGAAGAGGATGCTTAAGGAGTGTCAGATTTTAATCTGTTCACTTCCTTGCTGTGGTTCAAACAGGAGAAAAAAGCAGCAGCCTTTGCACTGACAGCACTGCTACAAAATTCAATATCCTGTAAGTGTTCTAAGGGCTCTGGTGCATAATACAATTTCTATTATTTTAGTCTGTGTAAAGCAAAGATTTCTATTTTACAGAAGCCAGAGAAACTTGTGTAAGTATGCTGGGTTTGTTTTTAGGGGTGTTTTTTTAAACTCAAACAATGGACAGGAAAAGAGTTAAAAAATCAAGAGAGGAAACCACACAAAAGAGAGAATAGAGAGAAATAAGGAAGAGCAATAAATGATGGAATTGCCAGAGGGTGATTGGCCTTTAAGAATTAATGACTTTTTCTTCATCTCTGGTCATTCAGCCTTCTTCCAAAGGTGAGAAAAAATAAATAATCCTTCAAGACATGCTAAATCAGTGCTGGTGGGAGGAAAATTAGGAAATAGGGAACCTTATTTCTTTTCTTTCTTTCTTTTTCTTCTCTCTCTTT
>VZRH01003064.1:884348-899324 GCA_013397555.1 Urocynchramus pylzowi
TTTTTTTTTTTTTTTTTTTTAAACAAGAGGTTTGAACTTTGCAGACAGAGGACAAAGTGGTGTCCAAAAGAGTACAAATCAAAAATGCAGATTTGGAAGGCACAATCCCAGGATAACATTTGACAGGTAGAGCCCCAGATCTCAGAAGCAGAGCTGTGTGACCTGCCCATCATCTCCCTTTGCCTGCCTCTCCCCACAGGGATGTGACACAGGCCTTGAAGGATATCTGCACAGCCAAAATTGACAGGAAAAGAGATGGGACCTTGCAAACCAAGCAACTTTTTTGACATTCTTGATAGGTCTTAATGCACCAGGTTTCCTGTGAGAAAGAGGTGAGTTTGGATCTATTTTTGACTTTTTGTTACTTTATACAGGGGTATTGAAAAGGGGCCAAAGACAATTTAACTGCACAGGATCAAATGTGTGATGAGAAACAAGAAATGAAAGTGGAAGTTCTCAGTTTCTGGAAAATACAAGTAACTGCATCATCCTTAGGGCTGGACTAGAATGAGCTCAGTGGGATTCCATTTATGTCATTTATGAGCTATTTCTGACATATTTCTATGGCTCCCCTTGAGTTTTTGCACCTGCATTTTTTGGTTTGCAGTTAATATCTGTGTTGATAAACCAAGCTGCCAGGCCAGGTTCAGCCAGCTGGAACTCACTGCCTGCTCTGTGCTGAGCTGCACCAACAAGAAACCTCAAGAAAACCTCATGTGAACAATTTGGTGAATGAGCACAGGCCAGAGGTTGATCCTAAAAAACAGTTTGAGTATGATCATGCATGGAGGAGTGATGGGGAGAAAGACTTTTATGAACAGGCCAGCTTTTCCTAACAAACACTGGATAATTTCCAGGAACAGACATCACAGAGTGGATCTCCTCCTGAAGACACTGAAAGCTCATTAATTACACTCAGAATAACTAATAATGAACAACAAATTGAGCAATGATGTTATTCTAAAACAGGGGAGAAGATTTCAAGTCTCTTTAGTTGAAAGAAATATCTGTAATTTTGTTTAAAGTGTGGGAGTTGAGATAGTGCTGTAGGTTAAGCAATAAATTCCTGATCTTGGTCTCCTGAATTAATGCTGGGAGCATCAGTGATGCAACCTGGTGTAAAACTGACAAATGTTAGATTAGAATCAGGCTATGAATTCTTATAATTATCACTTGTCTACTTATTGAAAGTAAGATAACTGCAAGGAATTAGATGTATGAAAGAAAAGAAAGATAAGTGTGTACAAACATCACAGCAGAGATTAAAAGTCTATTTATATGCTGTTATTTTTAGGGTAGAATTTCTATACAAAACATAAATACAAAGCTTTTCCTTGTAACCAGCAGATCTGCCCTGATTATGTATCTAAAAAGATACAGTAAATAAAAGCAATCAGAAAACAAAATGCCACAGCCTTGGAGACTCAAATTGATAGAGAACAGAGTGCAGAAGCATTTGTGTGTTATTAGAATTTACCCCTCAGCCCTGTGCCCTCAGATTGGTAATTCAGTGAAGCACTGATGTTTGAAAGATGATATGATGTGGAATTGCTTAAGAAATTGATTTAGATGCTTTAATACCTCCAGTGATCTAGTAACAGGTATGCCTAATGAAACAAATTGTTTATGTGATTTCAGCCCATTAAGAAATACAGTTTTGAGGTTGTTTATTTTCTTTGGTACCAAGTGATTATTTTAATGAGACAAATAAACTCACAAACACAACAAAATCTTTTCACCTTAAAGCAATAAAACCAAAGATGCTGAAAACACTTGAAGAGTGATTTTTCTCTCATGCAAATGAGAAGCACATATCTGAAATCAGCCCTGGGTGTATTAAATAATCCTTGCAATATTTATATATGTATTAATAATACAGAGTCTAATATTGATATGTGAGGAAGTAACACCATTGATGCCAGTGAAATAAATTGTTCTAAAATTAGAGTAAAATGAATAAAAAATGAGGCCCCAACTTGCTAATTATGCAATGCATGAAAGCTATAAATAAATGTAGATCCATGGAAACATCAATTAGATGGCACTATATAGTGCAGAAAGGCTAAAATGTGAGAATAATCTGTATCTGATGCTTCACCTTCAGAGTTTAGGGTCTGCTCCAGCATTGGAACTTTGTTGCTTTCTGAAAGAACAAAGAAGTAATTAATAAATTGTTTAATTTGACTAATAAATAGGCCAAGAAGGAACTAGAGCACTATAATCTGAAAGGAAGAAGTGAAAACGGAGCTGCATAAATACAAAAAATGCAGATTGGGATTAGGGAAAAAAAAAACTAGTTAAAAATAGGGATATAAAACCACTATTGACTGTATTGCACCTGCAGACTAAGTCAGAAATAAGCAAACTAAATATTACAATCACAGGCTTGGAAGCCTCTAGATAATTTTTCTTCCACTTGCTCCTCTGGAATTTATCCCCCTCTTTAAACATTTTTATTCTACTCTAAGTCTCTAAAACTGGAAAATCATTACAAAGCTTTCTTAGTTTTAAAACAAAAACAGTGCATTGAACTGTGAAGTCTTGGGTAAATAAGTTTCAAATTGCCACAGTGTGGAGTGATTTTCACTGCAGCTCCAACAGCCCAAGTGCCAGTGCAGGACTGAAAGAAGTGAGTTTTTGTCAGCACTGGGTTTTAGCTAGAAAATTCAGCTACAAGAAAAGTGATACCTGCATTATGTGATACAGATCTGTCAGCTGGCCCAGGGCAAACAAAAACTGCTGCTGTTGTCCCCTTTGACCATCCAATTCTTCACCAATTGTTCCATTTCCCATAATATTTTCATACTCTGCCCTGTACACCTGACTTCAGCAGCAGGAATGAGGCTTTGGGGGCTGAGTTCAGCAAGTCAGGACTTTGCCTCACTCATCTCAGCCTGTAAATAGTCCAAAATTAGCCTGGAATAATTCATCCAAGTATCATATCAGAGTCAGCTATTTATTTTCTGCTGGTCCTGTATTATTTGATTTCCAGCCAAGTGTAAGTGGCCAGCTGTAACACATTTTCAGAATGAGGCACTTAATGAACATGTTTAGTGTTAATATAGTTATTTATGTGTTATCTCTCTCTGTTATATTGCAGATGATAGGAAAATAGCACTGTATATTGTTGAAAGGGGGTAACTGGGACATGGGTTTATGTTTCTAGAAAGCAATATTAAATTCAGCAAGTGAGAGCTCCTGGTTTAGAAAAATGAACTCTATATGAAGTAAGAACTGGAGGGAAAAAAAACAAAAAACCAGAAAAACTGGAGGGGAAAAAAAAAAAAGCTGACAATTAAAGCTTCAAAGAGATATCAAGTACAGTTTGATGTCAAATATACAGAATTATACATAACAAAATATCAACAAATAAAAGCAAAAAGCAATAAAAAGAAAATTCTGCAAGTCTGCTTGTTTATTTATTTCACATTTAGTATATATACATCAACTCGCCCCAGATACTGCAAAATAAAACATTAAGAACATCTGAATGCAAAACGAGAATAATCAACATCTTTAATTTCAAAGTGCTATATTATCTGTAAACAAAAGCATATGAATGTGACTATAAAAAGAGGATAATTCAGTTCTAGATGAAAATGTCTCTGTCTTGTAGGATAAAGACTCATCTTGCTGCAATTCCCTCCATTCTGAGGGCCTAAGAATTGAGCACCCAAATCCTGTTTGCTTTACTCAGGTGAGCAAATCTCTTTAAAAATCAAACATAATAAGCCCAAAATACCTTTGAAAGGAAGTGATGGAGAGAGAACATTTGGGCTTCTAGATGACTAATTTCAGTGTGATTTAGGGAGGTGATAATATTTGCTGACATCATGCTGTTGCTTTCATCTTGCAATTGTTTCAATTGAGATGTTCCAGTGATGTTCTAAATTAAAAGCTTTTTTTTTTTTTTTTTTTTTTTTTTTGTTGACAAAGGGGAAATTTTAACAAAAAAAGATAANNTTTTTTTTTTGGTGAAGCAAGAGGAAATTTAATCAATACAGATTAATTTAGAGCAGCTGCTATTCACTAAGTAGGAGCAGTTTCATCTCTGAAGAATTTGAAATCCAGCTTTTATAATGTAACCTGCGGTACATTTGAATATATTCCCCTGGTCTCTGCAGTGCTGTAACTCTGCTAAACTCAGTGAAATTTATCTTGTTCCAGACAATGTGCTGTAGATCTTCCCTTGTTTATTTCTCAGAAGCTCCTTTTTTCCTGTTGAAACATAGGTGGAGTAAAGCCATTAAACCTTGGGGTGGGAGGGAGATGGAGTGTGGGAGATGCTGCTCTGGGGTGGGTCAGGAGAGGGGCTCCTGTCCCTGGGGTTCCCCAGGGGGATTCAGAGTCCCCACCCTTCACCTGCACCTGGCCCAGGTCACCTGGACTCCCAAAACACTTCCCAGAGATGTGAGATTCAAAATAATGCACCTTCTCTAAGGGGTGGATGTTGTTCACCAGCCAGTAAATTTTGCCAGACTGCTCTGATGTAGCTGGGAGCCCACAGCAATGAAAGATGTCTCCAGCTGAGTTATACAAGGCATTTGGGCATCTTGTTTCCATCCCAAACATGTTCTGTACAGCTCCCTAAGTGCCACTGTGGAAATGTGTCCAAGTCACAGCTCCCATTTAATTCAGTGATTGCCAAAGCCTACCAAGCATTTTAGAACCACTGAGACAGTATTTTAAACTCTGCTGCAGTCAAAAATCAGAAGGAAAATACAGAGGTAAAGCTGAATGTAGTTTAATGTACAACAGTGCTGGGCTGTCTCTGTAAATCCAAGGAGGAGTTAAATACTCCAGAGGCTGTAAATGAAATCAGTGATGGTGCCTTAATTGCCACTGCCATTGACTAATTATGGAGATACCAGGTCCATCCTGACAGCAGTGGCATGTCCCTCTGTTCCTCTTTATTTCATTTCCTGTCCCTGATGAGTTTCTCCTGTGGCAGCACTTGTGCTAGGAGTGGCTTTTATCAGGATGGTTTTTTTTTTTTGGCTTTCAAGCAAAGTGGTTTCTAAAAATATGGCTTGTGATTAATTTCAATACAGGTGTAAGTGAGAAGCATGTTGATAGAGATTTTGAAGCCAGGGTAAGCTGGTTTTCCTCGGAGAATTTAGAATCAGAAGAACTGTCCTGAGCAGCACCAGGATCCTGTGATTTCCCTCTCTGTATGGAATTATTGGTGCTGACAGAGCTGGGGGAGCAAAGGTGTGGCCTGACATTCCCTGTCTGCCTTGTGCCCTCAGTCACACATCAAAAAAGGACAGTAGAAATGACAGCATCACTTTCAAAGTATTTTGAAAACTTACCATGTAACTTTCTCCTCACTGTGTGGCTCTTGTCATGCTCCATTATTCTCCTTTTAACCTCATAACTCTAACTTTGGTTAAAGCAATAAATCTTTATTTTTCCTGCTTGCTCGTCTGCTCCAGACTTATGCTTCTCCAGTACTGTCAGCTTTGGTACTGTTATGAAATGACAGCACAATACATTAAACATTTATATTTTGCCCATCTAGATGGATATTCTGAAGATAAATAGAATTTGAATAACCTTTGAGACTTGAAAAATGAAGAACAAAAAGTCAAATTATTCAGGCAAGGATGTTTGCTTTCCTTATGCTTAGCCCAGCTGAGAATGTAAATTTTGGCTTACCTTTTAGGAGTTGTTGAGTTGACTGAATCCCTTCATAAAAGTACTAGATATAACCTGCAGATTAAGGTATTGAACTTGTCTCAAGCTGCAAATCTTAAATTAACTCAGAAGTTAATCTTGTTCAGATGTAGTTCTGACAGTAGTTCTGTAGTCCATTGAGATGATGGATCTCACTCTTGCAGCATCTTTCATTTTACAACTGAAAATTTGCTTCCCCTGTAGGAAAAAAAAAATCAAATTTGAAGAATTAAAATTGCTAGGCCAGGTTTTTGTATCATGTATAGAATTTCCTGCAAAGAGAAAATGTATGCTGGTATTGAGAACTTGTGGTGGATGCTGTGGGTATAAAGCAATTTGTTTATTACACAGAATTTTCAGGATGCTTGAAGGTGAACCATTCAATCATTTAACAATTTAAGGATAACTGAGTTTAAAGGAGGTCAGGGTTCCTGCTCCCCATCCCTTTGGTACCTTGGGAGCTTGTGACTGCACAGAGGGACTCATTGCATCATGTTTATTATTAGAAAGTTTAATATGATATGGCCAAAGGCCATAAAATGTTCTTTCTGTCCTTCACAAATTTTATCCAGTTATTTCTCTTTCAAGACATTTTTGTTAAGTCAAAATTCATTTTTAAAAATGTGACTAAACTGCTATTGCAGCCTAATTAGCCACTGCTATTTCTAAAATAATCCAATAACTCTTGCTATTACGGGCATGTCTGACTTCCAAAGGCTGCACACAGAGCAGGAAGTTTCAGTTGTCAAATAAGTACAAACATCTTGCTTTTAATCAGTGGGCTATATTTATAAAAGTTCTTCCTATATGCATGTTCTAAATATTTATAATTTTCATTGAAGTCTCATCAGCTGAGAAATGCTTTCAGGAATCTTAGCTCCCTAGAAATGCTGAGTATTCCACATTCACAGTCACAAGATGCCTGTGAATTTTGGTAGCTCAGCAGAAGTCCACTTGATATCTTACTAAACACCCACATTTTTTTCTGTAGTGGCAATTTGAATATCAAAACAACCCTTCAAAGTAGATTAAGAAACAATTCGACTTCATAGTATTAATAGGCATGAAATTGGATAATTTGGATTTAATTACATTGCTAAGTTTTCTTTCACAGTTTATAATTCAAAAAACACCTGTTTAGATTAAAATTCAGTCATTTTTTTAGTTCAGACTGTTACTCAGATCTTTTTTTTTGTTTGTATTTTTAAATTGCAAGGGAAAAACCACAGATATAGTTGGTTGGGATGTTTAGGGAGAGTTTAAAGATACAGAAAATGGCTTGGACAAAACCAATTTATTGCAGCTGTGGAAATATAAGATCCACTTTACCACAAATGCAATCTGTGGGAGGATATTGGCCAGCAGCAGATTGGCATGAAATTCCCAGCTGAAGCAGATAGGGAAAAGTAATTTTATGTATCTCCCTTATATTTATGTGTAATGTTTTGACCATTTTAGACTTAGGTCTACAAATGAGTTATTATAAAATAAAGAGGAAGCTGCACTGGTATGTGCTCACACAGAAGAAAGCAATCTTTGCCATGGAGATGGGGAAATGTTGCAGCTTCTTTTCTTGTGAAAATATCTGCTCAAACCCAGTGGTTTGACTGCATTTCAGGGACCTGCAGGCACTCAGGAATACCCTGAATACCATCCCTAATTTCCTGTTACACTCTCAGACAGTGGGATTATTCCAGTTTTAGTTCCAGCAGCACCTAAGGAGAGCTGAAGGGGAGTCAAGGTCCATTATGACCCCAAGAAAGAGCAGTTGGATTATTCTTGAATAACCCTTGAATTATTCAAGCAGATGGATAAAATGTGGAGGGAAATGTAGTGACAAGATGAACTTTCAATAGAGCTGGATAGAAATCAAGGAGCCAATTACAGTTTAATAAAATTTGAGCAGTGTCAGTGTAACCACAGTGAAACCTGGAGGGTTTATTCACTTGGAGGGTGAACTGAGGCTGAGGAATGAGAATTTCAGGACATTTGAGCTTTGCCTTGTTCACCCTGGCCATGAGCAGGGCTGGGACAGTGCAGGGGTCACAAGGGGAGGCTGCATCACCCAGGAGCAGCCAGGCACCACCCTGGGGGAGCACCAGCACTGCCAGGCCAATCCTCTGTGGGCTCCATGGCCTTTTCTCATATTCAGAATGTTTTATTCACACTGTTGTTTTTCCCCCCAGAACATATTCCATTGCTTTGCCCTGGCATACAAAAAGTATTAAATATGAGACAAAATTATACAGCTTTTTTTGGTGATTTTTAGAAAGGTTGGGGTTTTTTTAATATTAATTTTACTTTATGTTGGTTTTTTATTTACTTGTCTGTTCGGATAAATGATTTGTAAATTGCAATTCTTGATAGAATTAAATTAAAGAAAGAAATATACAGAGAATAAGCTTGTCATCCCTTTGGGATGTGATACTTTGTTCTGTGTCTGGGCTGTTGTTCCTTGTCAGAAAGGATCCACATTATTTCTCTCATAATAAATTTTACCATGAGATCTGATGCTTGACAGTACAAACCCTAAAACTGAATATTTCAGTTGAGAGGGGAAAATTCACTGCAGCTTCTCAGATACCTACTTACAGAAAGGCAGAAATGGGTAGCATTTTATTTTATTTTATTTTATTTTATTTTATTTTATTTTATTTTATTTTATTTTATTTTATTTTATTTTTAGGCTATTGATCTGTTTCATTTAGATATATTGTCAAAGAAATGAAAAACCTTCTACCATCTAAATTCATTTGTAGAGCTAAACAATTCTAGATTTAAAAAAAAAAAGCAAGGAAAAAGAAAAGAGAAAGACCTATCTAAAGTGCTCTCTTTTCTTTTTTTATTTCCCCATGCTTCGCATTTACACCTGTATTGAAATTTTTGGATTTTTTTTTTTTTNATTTTATTTTATTTTATTTTATTTTATTTATTTTATTTTATTTTATTTTATTTTTAGGCTATTGATCTGTTTCATTTAGATATATTGTCAAAGAAATGAAAAACCTTCTACCATCTAAATTCATTTGTAGAGCTAAACAATTCTAGATTTAAAATAAAAGAGCAAGGAAAAAGAAAAGAGAAAGACCTATCTAAAGTGCTCTCTTTTCTATTTCCCCATGCTTCGCATCTACACCTGTATTGAAACTTTTGTTAGTAGAATGAGTAAANAGGAATAAAGAAGTAGGTGAAGAAAGATAAATTAGGGGGGAAGGGGAATTTGGATTCAAAATGGGTTGAATTTCTTTATAGTTATTGCTTTAGAAAAATCTGTTTAAAAAAAATTTAGCATTTGCTTGGAGAAGGATATTTTGAAACTATATGAGAGTTTTACATGTAGTATTCATACAGTAAATTTCAATTTTACTTTTGTTAGTAGAATGAGTAAATATGTTGCTTAGCTATGTGTTCTTAAAAACATGCTGGATGAGTATTCTGTGGCACTGACTTTGCTGTTTATATTTTACTGTAGACGATGAAATTTTTGGTTTGTTGAACACATATATTTATATATATCACGTATATTTATATATATCAGCCCCTCTGGAGAATCCTGCTGCTCCTGTGAGATCCACCAACCCTTCTCACTGCTTAGCTGGGAAGGGAAGCTCTGAGCATCAGTGGGAAGTGTCTGATGAAACTGGGAACATCTGCTCCTGCAGCTCGTGGCTCCTCCCTGGAGGGGCCAAAGGAGCAGGATGAGTGAAGGAACAAAGGAAAAGTGGAGCAGAGAGCTCTGGGAGGGAGCAGGGAGCTCTCTGAAGCCTCCTGCTCTCCTTCAACTTGTCCTCCAGCCAGAGAGCAGGGAAAGAAAAAGGATAATAAATGGTCCCCCAGCACAGGCAGCCCTTGAAAGGGACTTTTCTCCTGTGGGGTACAGCCCTAAACCCCTGTAAATAGATGTGAAGGACAGGCTCAGAGAACTTGATGTTCACATATTATAAATATTCTTTCATGAAAGTTTACTTTCCCCATTTTAGATCCTACTTCCTTTAGCTTGGAGTTCTGATTACATTATTCTGGTTAAATGTCCCAACAGATTCATGAGGATTCGTCTTACTAGATCAAATGTTTTGAAAACATTTATTTTTTAAATGAGGTTTAACATACAATGTGACTGTGTTCACTTGTACTGATTAACAAATACTGCTTAGTGAAAGGGGATTAACAAGTGAATTTGATTAGTAAGAAGCTGCAATTCCATAAAAGTCTATAATTTCTTTTAAAATATAGTTTATATTAAATGTAAAGTGCAATTCATCATACATTATGTATGGAGATGGGAAAAAAAATCAAGCCCACTTCTGCAACTGTCCTATAAAGCAAAATATTTGATTTTTCAGGATTTCTCATTACTGCAATGTGACAAAATAGTTCAAACCAAACTCATCAGAAAACTACAGAAAACAGATGTTTGTACAAGGTATTTTCCCCCCTATAATATATAAGTTCAAATACTATTTATTAGCCAATTTCACGTGTCATGTGGTTATTTGAAAACCAGGTAACAAGTAGTAAATGCCAATTTAGCTGGAAAAAAGACAAAATTTCTGAGGGAAATTGAGAGGCTCTGGAGTGATATGAATTGATTTCAGTAGAGGAGGAATAAAAGGATCTGGTCAGATTGAATTTTTGGCTCGTGGGATCCATGCTTTTGATCAAGCTATAGGGACAATGGGAGGCAGAAACATTGAGGGTATTTATGGACTTGTGTGGTTGAAAGGTAAAAGAGACAATGTGCAATGAGGAGCTGTGATAAACACAGGACATGGGGAAATCAAATGAGTGCTGGGGAGAAGAGAGGGAGTTGTAGGGAAAGAGAGAGATGGAGAAAGGCAAGGCTTTATTTATATCTGTCAGAATTGCTTGTGTGTGATTAGAGTTCCACCCTTGTGTGGATTTCCTCAATGCCAGAAAGCCATCACAGAGCAAATTTCTGGTCAATGAAGGATGGGAGAGGGTAAATCTTGGTTTTGGGGTTTTTTTTTTTTAATCTTATCTCTGTTGTTTTGAAAGTCCAGGTTCTCATTGCAAATCTCAGTATCTAAGATTTTAGATGAGAGAAAGCATGGATTCATATTTTCAGTTGTTCTGGGTGACATTTAAAAAAATCTGGTTTTAAAGAAACTAATGATACATTATCTAATCCTATATACCTCTACTGGTCTTCGTATTCTGCTATTTCATTTGTAGCTAAGAAAAGTTTGCTAGGATTCTCTATTAAAAAAAAAAAAATCTATATATTTCTAGTCGCTCATTTTGCTTCTTGAATAGGTCTATGAAAATTTGCCTCTTTAGATTTCCAGAATGTACTTGTTCTTCTGTCAGTCATATTTCTAGCAGCAGCTTGGGAAATTTATTCTTTTATGTGTTGAATAGATCTTCAACACAGGTAGTGCTGTTTTCTTTTAAAATGCAAACATCTTTCAAATAGTGAGATATAAATGTGGGGAAAACTCTGAATATGAGCTATAAATATTTCAGGCTGTAGCTACAGAGAACTTGAACTGAACCTAGTCTCGGGTATCTAAGTGTTTATTAAACCTGAGTTAGCTGCTTCTAGTGAATTGAAGTGAGTCTTTTGCATTTGAAAAAGCCTGAGAGATTCTGTTTCTGCAAGAAACACAGACTTCTGCATGTAAACCTACTGCAGCATTGCTGGAGAAATGCGTTAGTCAGGCTGTATAATCAGAAATGTTTGTGAATAGATAATGAACGAGGCCTTGCTGTACACAAAAGATAAAACATCATTATGCACATATTTCTACTGTGGCTGTTGATAGTCCATTATTCTGTGCCCATGAAACAAATTTCTGTGAATCTTGGGGTGTTGTTCTGTGATTACAAGCTGTGTATCAACTGCTGGGGTGCTGCTTTATTTCTGAAGGCAGTTGATAACACTTTATTGTAAATGTGAGCTGCAGCGTGGGGTGTGTGATAATCACCCTGGAGCTGCTGTGGAGCAGCTGAGAGGAGCTCCAGGTGCAAGAGGTTAAAGCCAGTATTAGTGAAGAGCCTAGTCCTGAGTCCCTCAAAGCAGTGAGCTCAAGGAGAATTGTGCCTCTCCAGAAATGTCCAGGCTCAGCCCCCAGCAGTTAAATATGTGAGAAAGCCCTGCCCTTGAGACACCGGGGACTCTCCCTCCTGCTCTCCTACAACCAAATGAAGTCTGTGGAAAGCAAGCCAGCCCTGGTAGTGCCAGAGGCTGCCTCATTCAGCACACCAGGCTGAGTGTGCACACCTTTTCCTGCCTCCCCTGGACTTCCAGCCTCAGAGGGGACAGCCAGGAGTGTTCCTGCCTTCCTTACCCAGCTTTTGGGCCATGGAAAAGCAGCAGCTCTGTCCTCTGTCCTGAGGTGAAGCACGTTCTTCAAAATCTGCTTTCAGTGGTGTTGACAGCAACCTTGGCATTGTCACCTTCCCAAGGTGCACCTCCCAGCTTTCAGAAGACAATTGAATTTCTCAGCAGCTTTCCAAGGTATGATTTACATTAATGAAAGCTGAGTGGTGGCTGGCAGACAGCTCAACATTCACTGGAGTCATACAAATGCCATTTATTTAGCATTTGAAGTACCAAGCAACTTTTGTTTTTAGCTCATATTAATGTTATCCACTTTCAGGAAGATGCACCAGCTTTCACTTTAATGCAATAAATCTGTAAGGAGCAAAAAGCAAATTAAAAACTAAAAATAATAAGTCTGCTCCATTTCAATACAACCCCCCCCCTGCCCCCCAAAATGCAACAGATTACAACTGCAAAAATTGGTAAAGTGGTGAAATTATCATTTCACTGTCTTCCCTGTGGTAAAGAATATGGAGTGTAGGATTTTGTTAAGCCTTTCCTGGACTAAATTCATCCAATCAACTAAACCTGACAGAGAGCTGAAGGTCAATATTCTGTGGTATTTTTGTTCCATGATTATTTCTTTTTTCTGTCCTCAAAGAAAATTGCTTCCATTTGAGGAGATGTCTGGACCAGTTGCAGCTCAGCATCCCCCAGTCCTTGTCTGCTAAACTTGTCTGTTAGACGTGGATCCTGACACCTTTGAATCATCTAATTTTAGAGCACTTTTTTTAATAACCATCACTCTTTCCCAAAGAGTACTTGTATGGCATTAGAAATATCTTAATCCCCCTTCAATACCAGGATGGGAGATAAAAATTGCCACACTATCATTATTGGAAGAAATAGCATTTTATTGAAAGAATAAAATGGACTTATTCTGTCTAACCTGAAAAACCACTTACAGGATGTATTTTCTGACAGTCTGTCACTGTTTGAGGAACTTTCTCCAAGGCAGTGCTTAAATCAAGACCAGTTCCTTATTGTCTCATTGGTTTTATTTTTACTTCCTTTTTTTTCAAATGATTTATTTCATAAAGGACTCTGAGAAGGGAGAGGAAAAACCCCAGGAATTATCCAATTAATATTGTATGAACATTGTGGGATTTATACTGAATACAGCTGATTTTTAAAATTAAAGTGTGAGAAAAGGTTTTGTTTAAAATACCTTGACAAATTCTATTTGTTTTAGTTGCCTAACACTCTGCTGTTGAATTATCTCACCTCATACAAATCACCTGAACTAGTCTGAGACTGTTGTCTAAGCTCCTTCTTAATATCTCATGTAGAACTGATGAAAATCTAGAGGATAACTCATCCTAGAGGGTCCAAAATGAAGAATCTAATGCAGGGAGAAAACCTGGCTTCTAGAGAGGTTTGTTTCTCTTCAGTAACTAGAAAAAAGACCTAAAAATATCTATCTAATGGTTAGTTGACTACGACTGGGTCAGCTGAATGTCCCAAAAAAGTAGAAAACCCAAACTGTGCATCAAAGTGATAAAAAACTGTGCCCATCCAGATATTGGTTGCCTTTCACTGGAGTCAGGCAAATTTGATTAATTATAATTAATTCAATTACAGACTGAGTCCTGCAGCTCATTAATAATTTCAGAACCTGCAGCAGAGCAGGGTTCCTGTGCTCAGTGCTGTCTGTCCCCATCCTGTGTATTTAAACCCAAAGAGCATAAACACTTTTCCTTCCAGTGTGGGATTCTAATTCCTTTTAACTCTGCTTCTGGGCTGGCAGCTTTCTCACTTTATCTGAACTCATTAAGGATAAAAACCTTTGCAGTACTTGTGGGTTATGTTTTACATGAACATGCTTTACATCTTCAAGGGTGTGAAGCAGCACTCATGGAGGAGGAGCATCATGTATTATTCACCTTTTTTTTCCCATTCTATCAGTTTTAAATCAGATGGAAAATTTTCCATTAGTATTGATCATGACTTTATCATCCATTATAAATACTCTTTCTGTTAGTTCACACTCCTTGGACAGAGTTATGGAGAGAGAGGTAAGAAATGGACATTAAGTTAGGTTGACTAATTTTTGTGTTGTTTGGAAGGGGTAGAGGATGTGCTCAGTTCCCTCAGTCTCTTTAGGTGCTGGTATCAGATCCTCACTCTCCAGGCCTGATCCCAAGATAAAAAGATGATATCCCATTCCAGAAAGTTAATTTGCATTTATAGAAGGAAAATCAAACACTCCACTGAAAGTTAGCAGTGTTTAATTATTGATGTTTATTTGTCTTTTTTTTTTTTTTTTTTTTTTTTAAGAGCTGTGTGTTCTTCTGTCTTTGACCTATACATGTTCAATCACACGAGGGTCATGAGTTTATCTGTGGTAGTTCAAATAATATGGCTGGAATATGTCTAACAAAATTATCCAAACAGCCACTGCTATTTTGGGGGAAATGCATGGTTCTTGATTGTAAGTGAAAGACACTTATCAAGTCTCCTCAGTGATTATAAATGAATGTAAATAGTTTTGCAGGATATATATATATATATATATATAGCAAATCCATTTTGCAGAAAACTGAAGTTCTGTCACAGCAGAGTAATTTTTGAAGTAGTGAAGAGGGAAAAAAACCACTGAAACAATAAAGCTAAGTCAAAAAAGATTAAAATATTCTTTGTCTTTTGACGAACTTTGGAGAAAACTATAAGCCTGAGTCTCATCCAGTTTTAGTAGTGAAGATATTTTGTATCAGACATTACAGGGCTCAGAGTTAGATAACATTCTTTCTATTGAATTTGAGCATCAGGTGAAACAAATCTGAGTGTGGTTTGTAAGATATTAAGCAACTCAAACAGCAACAACTCTAAAGAAAAAGGTTATATTTTCAAGAATAAAGTATTAGGAGAATGTCAAATCAATTCTGAAATAACAAAAAAAAAAAAAAAAAAAAAAAAAAAAAAAAAAAAAAAAAAAAAAAAAAAAAAACAAAAAAAAA